>BQNB010096400.1:0-20149 GCA_026074375.1 Tanacetum coccineum
TGGAAATTTTGTGTTTTTTTTCGAATATTATGATAAACTAGATAATTACAAATACACAAGGCATATAATCAGATAAAATATAATTCCAAATGATTATAGAACCTAAGACTAGCAAATTGGGGGGTTTTGGTTTTGGTTTTTAAAACAAAATTCTGTTTGTGAAAAATCTGCAGAAAGTGCGGCGTACGTTCTAGGTTTATAGGAAAACCGGCGCACAAATAAGATGTGCGGCGTACTTCCTGGAGAAAAATGATTTTTGGTTTCCGTTTGCCAGAAAATGGTACGACGGGTTTGAAAATGTTTGAGATACAAAATAGCACCAGAAATAAGCAACAAACTATAACAACTTATACAATTCCCCGGCAGCGGCGCCAAAAACTTGATGTGTGTTTTCCAAACTTTAAATTTTTAATACTAGAAATGCCAATTTTTACTAAAAACACAACACTCGGGAAGTATACCCGTTCGTGTATAGTATAGCTTTAGGTAAGTCCAGGTCGTTCCATGGGAATTGAAGTTTTCACAGTTTGTAATTAAGGTGCTAAAGCAAAGATGATTGTCACGGATCAAATTAACCAAGATGAGCATATATCGAATAATGCAAAGAAAGCAATAAAAGGATGATTCAATCAAATGATTAAGGTATGTTTGTTTAGGCAATGATCAATTGGATAATGAAGTGTTTAGGATAGTGTTTATAAGTTTAGAAAATAGAGTTATCACAAGTTATAAATCCTTTCGGCATTTAAATATAACTAGTGATTAAATTGATTAATAATAACAAATCCTTTCGGCCTTTATAAGTTATTATAACCAATATATTAGGTGGAATGATAAAACATAAGTTTATAAGTATCCTTTCGGCCTTTACACTTAGAAAATCATGTTTAACCATTTCAATAAACACATATCTAAACGCTCCATATCAAAGATCACAATATGCCTAAACAAACATAAGATTACTACTCCATGATCAGAGTAACAAAACACATAATATTCATCATGGATTCAACAAAGATTATATTCAAAAGAGTAACAAGATTTATACCAATTCCAAGAGCAAAGTATGGTGATTTCATAAGAATTTCTCAAGAACACTTTATTATATTTAAAGCAAAATCCGAAAACTATGAACAATTCCATCACAATCGCTTATAGATTCGAAATAACACTACAACTATGTTTCTTTGATGGATCAAAATCTAAGAACAATGATGAACTTCAACCAAGACTATCCAAGTTCTTCAAGAACTTTGATTCTAATGGTGGTGATGATTTATGTTATCAAGGTGGTTTAGATCAAAGGTTCTCAGACCTTTATCACCAAAAACACCCCTTCTAAAGGTTCTAAACAAAATGGAGATTGTGAGTGAGAGTTGTGTGAGATATGAGAGGTAAAAGGACCTTATATAGGCTGTTTCGGGGGCCAAGTGCGGCGCACTTACCAATAAGTGTGGCGCACTTGAGTTGTAAATGTTGTCTTCATTAAATGTCTGACTTTTCAATTATGATGGAAAAGTGCGTTGTACTTTTTTATAATTGATCCACACATTCTGCATATCTAGAACTTGGTCTACCGCATGGTTGTAGACAACTGAATTCTCTTCGCCTGGCCTCTTGAATCAACTAAAACGGAGTTCGTATGACCTAGTTATGATCAAAACAGTGAACAAGGCTGATTTGACAGAAAGTGCGCCGGTTTTGGGCAAGTGCGGTGCACTTTTTGTATTTTCATCAAGTTGCCTTTTTTAAAGTTGTAGATAATTGAATTCTCTTTCCGTAGCCGCTTGAATCAACTCAATCCGAGTTCGTATGCTCTAGTTATGGCCAAAACAGTGGACATGTGTCAGTGGATCTTTATCTTGAGTTTACTTCTTCGTTTAAGCTTCTTATCTTCGTGTATTCTTTTGTTTTATTCCACGACACATACCTAGAACATATAATAGCAAATATACTTGATTAAGTACTAAAAGTTCATGAGAAATGATCAAATAAATGCAAATAACGCCGCCGAAAACATGTATAATTTAGGCATTATCAGTGTGGGATAGTTATATGATCGGTAAGACCATCATAACAATTACAGGTTTAAAACATGGATTAATCCTAATACCTCTTATCAAGAAAATCCTAATACTCAGTATGCGGTCTCGAGATGCATCACAATAACAAGTTCTAGAATTTAATACACTACTGGTACACTCATATAAATTTTACTAACACTAGACATTCTGGAAAAGGTGACAAGGAAATGCATACATGGCCGTAACGACAGAATAGACATGCACGTCTGCAGATTAACCTTAACTCAAACCAGGTAAAGATAAAATCATCTTGGGTTACCAATGATGGGTACCTAAATTCCTAAAGATCTAAAGGTGAACCTCACATTTTTGGGTTGGAATTCTGAGGGTTATTGTACTAGTCATATAAATTCCTATCCATGAGACGCTACTAATACTCGATTTTTGTCGGTATATATAACAACCCATAATTTTCTAGTATTTCATCAATGTAATATCTACTTACTATGTTAAGTACTACTTTTTCACGAGAATAAAATTTTCGTTTCATTCCATTCCATTACGTATCATAGTTTACATTTCTAAAGTAAACGAGCTCACGCAACGACCTATGCCAATTTCTATCTATGTTTACATCAAGCAAACATCATAACATGTCAATTTAATAATCTATTATCCTCTATAACATGTACGTTATCTATTTAATAAAGTTTTCACGACAATATAATCAAATGAACATAAACCGTTAACGTTTATGCCTAAACCCTAATTTTAGGTAATGTAAACATTCAAGATGAATGTACAAGTAATCAAAGCAGATGTACAAGTAATATAACATCTCATTTGAATATGAATTCCTTCTAAAATAAGGTACAGGTCCTTTAAAGCATAATGTACAAGTCATTAATGTACGACATTCAAAATAGCCATTTTACCTCCATTTTCTTAAGGAATCTTGTACAAACTATTAAAGCAAGCAATACACTACATTTACATTCCATTTACCTTCTCATTTCATGAATTTAAAAGAAATTAAAACTAGAAACCCTAACCCGAGCTAGTTTCTAAACCGTGACCCGTTTCTTTGTTTTTACCCATTTTAAACCAAAACAATTAATCAAATTAAGTTGTAAACACTTAAGATACAACGTTAAATTTTATTTACCTCCTTATCACTCCACTACACACAAAAAAAAATAAGAAACCCTAATTCGTGCCCTAATGAACCCGACATACCCTTTTTCTTATTTTACCCATTTTTAACCAACCAAGCACCCAAGCATCACCATGACTCACCTACTTTAGCTCCATAGTATCTTACAAGCACCTTAAATCTATCTCTTGGTCACCAAGCAATTTACATCACCACCTTGTAGCTTCATTTCAGCCGCGACACACAAACACCTCCACGACCTTCCACCTTGCATTCTAGCTTACAAGACTCACACCATAGCCCCTCCTTGTCATCCCTAGCAAATCCTTGTCACTTCTACTTGGTCCTTACTCCTCCAAACTTGGCCACCAAGGTGATTTACACCTATAAATAGGCGCACCCTTTGTTCATTTCAACTCATACCTTCATTCTTTCTTTCTATCTATCAATGGCATCTAAGAACTGATCAAGGAAGTCCTAAGAGGTCCTAAGAGCAGAATACAAGTGAAGAAACCATGTCTTGAAGCCCCGAGAAGGTTATTCTAGGCGTACGAATGCAAAAGGTCCCATACGACCCATTTTTGAACCATTAAGCTCAAACCCAGGTTCTATAAGTTCCATTTCTATTTCAATACTCTTATTATGTTCATATAATCATAAATATACTCTTGTTAAAAATATAGAGCTCAAAACATACTTGTTATAAGGTTTTGATCCAAACCGTACCTTATAAACCTTAAAATCATGTTTTTATGTAATCTATAAGCTAAACTTGTATAATGTTGTTATAATCTATCCTAATAAGCTTATCTAACAATATTATAATCACTTTGTTAAGTCTTAAAAGAATTTGAGTTAAAAACCTAAGCGTTTTCATTATTAAACCCTAAAATGACCCGTTTTGATTTCTAGCTTAATGAATCATTAATCTAAACTTTCGTTACGTTAAAATATCTTATTTTAGCTTATATTAATAAGCTATAATATGAAAATATCTTTTGGAATCTTAAAATAAGCTTGCATGCAAATTTGGACTAGTTTTGTAAATGTTTATAAACCAAGGGTATATATTGTAAATTTGATATTCTTAAAAATATAAAATAATATATTTCTATATAAATTAGAAAAAATATAGATAAACATTATCAAACCTGATTTTATTAAACCTCTACACATTTATCATTATTAATTAACGATCGACGCATTTTAAACTAATTACGTTTATTATTAAATGTAACTTATCATCGACTAGCTTTTAAAGCAACTCAAAATCCTATCGTATCACGATACTAGGGAAATTCATGTGAGGGGTTCCATTTGGGTATTTGTTCTGACGAGTTTGCTGGGTTTACGATTTAAAGTGCCCTGACTCCTCAAACAATACTGCGTGGCCTCTGGATTATGATTGCCCGAATAGTGATACACTATATCCATAAATTAATAAATCAAATATGATAAAACATTATGAAGATTTGACAATCAAACTAAGACTTGACATATTACCCTAGGTTACGTGACGAAGCTGCTTTCTTTCAATCGATATTATGAACTTTCCCGCCCATCATACTACCATTAAGACGCATTTCACTTGATATACTTTTGCCATCAATCAGATTTCCCTGTTAAGGTGAAGTTCATAGCCTCGCATTTACTTATTTACATGCTTTATAAACCCGCAAGGGGGATACATGCTTAAACTATGAATTTTGGAACAACATGATTATTTTACTATGAATGCAAGTGTTTTTCCAACTGTATGCTATCCAGATATATTATTGCCTAAGTAGCTTTCAGTGCCATTATTTCCATATCATGAACCATTAATTGCATACGAGTAAACGCGAATATTATGAATAGATCTATTGGGGGTGACGACTCCCGTTGGTATACCTATGCTTGTGGTAGCCAAATGCACTATATTTGACTCAATGGGTAACTTTAGCAAGTTACCTTTCCACGAGGACATTTGTTCCTCAACCAATGTCACTACAGTGATTTTCCCTGTTAACGTATTGATGTAATGAGCTTAGGTACAATAATATTGTTTTCCATGATAATTGTATTCGTTGCAATTGTTACTATACATTATGATAACTTGCATTCAACCATTTTCCATGATAATTATGTCTACTTATGGGTATATAACAAAGTAAACCACTATCTATTATGATAACTTGTATTCAACTAATACATTTCAAAACCTATGAATTTCACTCAACCTTTGTGTTGACTTTTTAGAATGTTTATCTTAGGTAATTGAGCAACTTATGGCACGGAGTGGCACAAACTTGAAGATGCTAAACTGTTATCATTCAAACTTTATGTTTTTTAGATTTTGGGACGTGTCCTTTTGTAAAACTCTGATATATTATTGAATGATAACTAAATTTTCCAAAAACGTCTCTTTTGAGTTGTTTTCTATGATTATGAATGTTGTACTATGAAGTAATACCCCAGATTAGCTTCCGCTGCTATATGTAAAAATGGGGGTGTTACAGTATATGTCATAAAAAAATTTAAATTTGGGTAAAAATAACCTCTTATGCTATGTTTTGATATATTACCCATCATTTTAAGGACAAAGCAAATGGCAAATGAAAGAATAGTTTCTAAGGCTTATTTCCCCCCTATACTTAAGTTGAAAGAATAGGGGGTTAAACGACCTCGAAAAAGTGGATAAAATGACACCTCATCATTATTTCAGAACCTTATGATTTTAGTTATTCACAACCTTGTGATTTAAGTTATTTCACGACCTTGTGATTTAAGTTATTCAACAACTCTTGTGATTTAATTTATTTCACATCTTTTGTGATTTAAATTTTTCAAAGTTTGCGATTTAAGAAATATATTTCATGTCATGCGATTTAAAGTGTTACATCATTTTTTACGATAGAAAGGATAAGAAGAATTTTGCAGATTAAGGTTTGTGGTTTATCAAGTACGCAATATTTAATTTTGCGGTTTAAGGTAATCAACATATCAATCAGCCATTAACAAAGCATTAAAATTTCAAACAAAGAATTAATCAACTACAAATCCACAACACTTCTTTATCTATTAAGACCATGTTCACACACATTTGTAATGTCAACCCAATAAGATATTTATGTTGTTGGTTCGAAAAACCATCCTTCTATGCTCAACAAAGACAACTATGTTCCATGGTCAAGTTGACTTCTTCGTTATGCAAAGAGCAAACCCAATGGGAAATTGCTAGTGAAACCGTTCTTGAGGGTCTGTACAAATACCAAATGATTGAAGAACCCAATGACCTAGATTATACACCATCATACTACAATCTTCTCAGTTTTAGATTGATGATGCACTCACTTCAACAGAAGCAAAGCAAGTTAAGGCTGATGATCAAGCTATTTAGACTATTCTCATGGGTCTTCTTGAAGACATCTATGTTGTAGTAGACAACTGTAATAGTGCTATGGTGATTTGGTTTCATGTTCAATAAATGATAAAGGTACATAAATTGGGGTTCGGGAGAAAGAAGCTAAATTGCTTAATAAATTAGAAAGGTTTACTTCTTTAGAAAGAGAATGGACTGAATCATATTATCATAGTTTCACGAAGTTAATGAATGATCTAGACATAAACCAACTAACTCAAAAGAAAATTAAATGCAATCTCAAGTTTCTCAACAATCTCCAGCTAGAATGGAAACGATATGTCACTCTTTTTCATCAAACAAAGAAATTGCATGATGTGGATTACAACCAGTTGTATGATTACTTAAAACAGAATTAGGATGAGGTTAATGAAGTCCGAACAGAACGACTTACAAGAAAACATGATCCGTTGACATTTATGGAAAATACTCAGACTCCTTACACACATCTAGTGTTTCACCCAGATCAACCAGCACACATTACCTACATCTAACATGCACAACCCAACAACAACTACGTCCAACAACCTTCATTCAACATGAACTACATGCAATAACCAATGCAAAATCCCAAAGACATCTCAAATCCCACAACTGCAATGAACATGACACTTGTACTCATGGCTAAGGCATTTAAGCTAAACTACACAACACCAATAAACAACAACTAGAGAATTTCATTAAACCCTTGTAATAGACAAATTGCACCACTGGGTATGAATATGGGTCAATACAGACATATGCAAGTGGTTGAGGGAAATGATGGGAATCAGTTTAGACAGTATGCAGGGAAGAATGTAGGTAATCAGATTGGGTACAATGTAGGACAGACTACAAGGAATTAGAATGGGTGTAATGTAGTGCAGAATGCACAGAATCAGTTTGGGCAAAATGCAGTTCAGAATCCAGGTATTTAGAATGTTAGAAATCAAAATAGGCTAATTGTTGTTCCAAGGATTTCTAATCAAAATGGGAATGGAAATTTTGTAGCAGCACGAGCTAAGGGTAATGGTAATGGCAATAATGCTAATCACATAAAGTGTTACAATTGTCGAGGAGTGGGTCATTAAGGCCAAGGAGAAGGGATGCTGCTTATCTTCATACTCAATTTTTGATTGCTCAAAAGGAAGAAGCATGGATCCAACTTGATGAGGACATGATTCAAGAGATAGCAGAGGAATATATGGATCACGTAAAGCGTGGCAAGAGTTAGGGTGATGCTAGGAGTAATGTTACTACCAAAAATAAGTAACCTTACTCCTAAATATGGAGACATCATTAATTTTAATATTAATAACAATATGGTTTCTATATTTTGTTTATTGAATTTTCTTCTGGTTTCCATATTTTGTTTATTGACTTTTCTTTAGTTTCTGTATTTTTTATTCCAGAATAATCTTGTTGACTTTTTCACCAAGTTTAGTTCTCCTATAAATATAGGGATTGGGTTTATTCTCTCTCTTTCTCTATCTCTCTCTCTCTCTCTCTCTCTCTCTCTCTCTCTCTCTCTCTCATCATTCAATAATAAATAAAATTCACGACTTTTAATCTTTATTTTCTTTATGCTTCGACTTGAACCCTAGTTAGAGTTTATAGCATGTTTCCGTATTATGTCAGTTGGTATCTAGAGTTTGTTAGTATCCTAGATGGTGACTAATTTAGAAGATCTAAAAACCCATATTGTTGTCGGGGTACGGTTTGGAGAGTACATGGATCATTTTTTACCAAATCCATGAAAGAACTTGACAGGTGTTACACCATACTACAAGAACTACATTTCATGATCATAGGCGGGGCATTAATCCACAAGAATCACGAGGCTAGCAAACATGAAGGTCAAAAAATTCGTCTGACTATAGGCGGATTTGGAGGCACTTGTGCAAGCAACCAATCCCCAATTAATAATGAAAGAATTGCATAATGGGAGGAGGAAAAAAAGGAGGTTTGAGTACCTACAACCAATATTTTTTGTTTGAAAATTCTAATCAACAATTCGGTATGTTCTTTAATTATTGATGGTTATAGCATAAATAATTTGGTTTCAAGAAAATTGGTAGATTGCCTAAAGTTACCAATGGAGATTTGTCCAATTGAAGGTTACCAAGTTTGTAGGGTTCTTGTGACCATAGGAAAGTTTTATAAAGTAAAAGTATTTTGTATTGTGGATGATATTGATGAGTTCCATATATTATTGGGAATACCTTGGCAATGTGATGTTACTGGCAAGTATGATTTTTAAAAAAATCTCTACCTTATCTCATGGGAAGGAAGGAGAATTACTATGGTTCCACCCAAAGTAACGCCATAATTACCAAAGCCCCAGGTTAAAGTTGAAGAAAATATTGTGAAGGCCGAGGTTGTTGAGGACCACATTGAGAAAATCTAAGACCTTTAAAGTTATAAACAACATGATGAAAACATTTCAACTTTATTGTTTGGAACAACGAATAAAGTTGATACTTTGAAGACTTGTGAAGAAATTATAGGTTTTAATGATGATGAAGATGTGAAAGGTTTTAATTGTGAGCTAAAAACATATTTCAAATGCGTTCATGATTTAAACATTTGTGATTTAGATTATGATTTAATTTTAAGGATGATTATCAAAAATTAAATTATGTTTTCAATGGTAAACAAAGAAGCTATTTTTATAACAAATGAAAACTTGGTGGTCGTTAATCGTTGAGATAATGGTAGATGTGTTCAAAATTATGAAGGTTTTCGAGTGGATGTGAAGCGCAAATCTATTGAAGATAAGGTTCGTCGTGATGTGTTCGAGGTTGATGAAGCCCTTTCTATTGAGAACTCGATGGAAAGTTCTGGGGGATTTATGTTGACGAAACCAAGGTCAATGCGGTTTGGGATTGGGCTTTACCTAAAATATTGCCTAAGGTTAGAAATATTAAAGTGGCAGATGCGTTTCAAGAAGAAGATGAGTTAGAGTATGCCGAGCCTTTGGACGGAGAGGTGGAACATGTTACATATGTCGTTCAACAAACTTTGTGTGCGCCTAAGGTTAGTGACTTTTCACAAAGCAATAAAATCTTTCAAACTAAATGCTTGGTTAAGGAGAAGATTTATTCTATCATCATTGATGGAGGGAGTTGAGAAAATTTAGTGTCTAAGGCTTTGGTTAAAGCTTTTAAGCTTCCAACCGAACCCTATCCTAGTCCTTATCAGATTGGGTGGATCAAGAAGGTTCTGGCACTTAAGGTGTCCGAGATTTGTAAGGTTCCTCTTGCTACTGGGAAGCATTACAATGACTTGGTTACTTGTGATGTTCTTAATATGGAGGCATGTCATGTATTATTAGGAAGACCATGGCAAAATGATATGGATGATACACACAAGGGTAAATAAAATATGTATTTGTTTAAATGGAGCAGAAAAACTATTGCTATGTTATCTTTAGGTGTCTTTTCTCCTAAGACGAAATTAGAGAACAAGACTTTGGTAATTTTGGTGGCTTCACCAAAGGATTTAAAGCTAAAAGGAAGGAGATGTCATGAAGAATGCAATACCGGTGGTAATTAAACCCTTACTAGCTGAATTTGGTAAGGTTGTAACGGATGATACACCAAACGCTTTGCCACCATTAAAGAATATTCAACACCAAATTAATTTGAGTAGGAAGACCACTTTATTGGTTTCCATTAGCAACAAGGTTTTAGGTTTCAATTCAATTAAGGAGTTGTACTAAAATGATGAAGATTTTGGTAATATTTTGATGGAGCTCGAAACCAAGCAACATTAGGATGAGTTTATTTCACTTGACAGTTATTTATTTAAAGATAATCATTTGTGTATTCCTAAGACTTCCCTTAAGAGTCAATTGATTAAGGAGATATATGCGGGAGGATTGAGTGCTCATATAGGTAGAGATAAGACCATTGCTAGTGAAGAAAGTTGATTTTATTGGCCTCAATTAAAAAGGCATGTTGGAGCTTTCATGAACAAATGTGTCGTGTCTCAAGAAGGAAAGGGTAAAGCATAAAATACAAGTCTTTATATGCCATTTCTTGTACTTGAGAGTCCTTAGGTCGATATTTTGATGGATTTTATGTTTTGGCTTCCTCGCACTCAACAAGGAGTCAATTCTGTGTTTGTTGTTGTTGACAAGTTTTCCAAGATGGCGCATTTCATTCCCTATAAGAAGACTTTGGATGCGGCACATATTTCAAGGTTGTTATTTCAAGAAGTGGTGCGTTTGCATGGAGTTCCAAAGTCCATTACTTCGGATCGGGATAGTAAGTTTCTTGCTCATTTTTTGTTGACACTTTGGAGATGACTGGGTACATCTTTGAATTTTAGTAGTACCGCTCATCCTTAAACGAATTGTCAAACTAAAGTAGTCAATCACACATTGGGGAATATGATACGTTGCTTGTGTGGGGAAAAGCCTAAACTTTGGATGTATCATTGGCACAAGCTAAATTTGCTTATAATAGTGCGGTTCATAGTTCCACGGGATTTTCACCATTTGAGGTTGTGTACAAGACTTCTCCAAGGCAGATGGTCGATTTAGTTGATTTATCGGGCAAGAAGAATGTTCAAGCAAATAGGATGATGGAATAAGTTCAAGCTACTCATGAGGTTGTGTGAGCCAACATTACCGAAGCAAATGCTAAGTACAAAATTTTATCGGATAAGCATCGTCGAAAGAGTTTTTCCAAGTAGGAGATGAGGTAATGGTGTTTCTTCGCAAAGAACGTTTTCCGACTGGGACTTCTAGCAAGCTACAACCAAATAAATATGGTCTGTACAAAATACTTTGAAAGATTAATAATAATGCTTATGTGGTGGACTTGCCAAATACTATGAGTATTTCGAAGACGTTCAATGTGTCAGATATATATGAATTTCACTCCGAGGACGTGAATGATGGCAAGCACTCGAGTATTAGTTCTTCTAAAGAGAGGGGGAATGATGAGGACATGATTCAAGAGCTTGTAAAGGAATATATGGATCACTTAGAGCATGACAAGAGTAAGGGTACCACTAGGAATAATGTTACTACCAAAAATAAGTAACCTTACTCTTAAAGATGGAGACACCATTAATTTTAATATTAATAACAAAATATGGTTTCTATATTTTGTTTATTGACTTTTCTTCTGGTTTCCATATTTTGTTTATTGACTTTTCTTTGGTTTCCGTTTTTTATTCCAGAATAATCTTGTTGACTTTTTCCCCAAGTTTAGTTTTCCGATAAATATATGGCTTGGGTTTATTGTGTAGTCATTCAATAATAAATAAAATTCATGACTTTTAGTCATACTTTTCTTTGTGCTTCGACTTGAACCCTAGTAAGGTTTATAGCACGTTTTCGTTTTGCATCACAACTCCAAGCTTAAGAATTTGATTTAATAGTTGTTGTCGCTAATTGTGAACAGATTGAGGAATTAAATGCAAACTGCATCTTAATGGCCAATTTGAAGCAAGCATCTACATCGGGTACTCATGCTGACAAAGCTCCCGTCTATGATTTAGAAGGATCATCTGAGGTACACCAATATAAAAATTATTATAATAATGAGATATTAAGTATGTTTGCTCAAGAGGAACAGTATACTGAGCTACTCAAGTTCACTACTGATACACACCTGATGCAACAGGATAATAGTAATGTCATTCCTGTGGATTCCAATATGAATCCTAGTGGAGGAGAAGTAGAATAGCATCATGCTACTATTGAGGAAACATGCGCTTTCTTTGAATCATTATATAATAATTTGGTCATTGAAGTTGAGAAAGTCAACACGGTCAATCACGAAACTAAAGAAGCGAATGTCAAATTGACCACTAAGCTTGCAAGATATAGGGGATGAGAAAAAAGTTTTGAAATCAATCAAGCAAAATTTGACGAACTTGCAAATGGTTATAGAAAGTCTGTTTATCAAGAACAATGTATAACTAAAAAGATAAATGTACTTCACTTAAGTTTTTAAAAAATGATAAACATTGAATGAGGAAATGCAAATCTAAATACTAGGTTTCAAAAGAAAATTAAACAGTTTCCTATCTTCAAGAAGAAAGGGAAACATTGAAGATTGATTTCAAAACAAGTGAAGATGAGCTTCTTTATAAACTCGTAAAGTCAAACAAGAAAACTAAGGAATTCGATAACATTTTGGTTAAACGGGTCAATTGATTCAAACGATGCATATGCTTTTACCTAAGCCAGACTCGTTTTACCATACTGAACACAAAATGGCTCTAGGATATAAAAATCCCTTCTATCTCAAGCAAGCTCAGAAAAAGCAACAGAGTTTGTAAAATGGCAATGTGCTATTAAATAAGCATGATCCTCTTGTTGTTTATGATTCAGAGGAAACACTATAAATTGCTCAAGAGAGTCGTTTAAAAATGAACAACAAGATAAGGAAATAAAACCAGAAAATTATGCAAAGATTAATAATCTTTCAAAGGATTTTGTTTCTCAAAAGGCCAAGTCACAAGAAGAAGTCTATTTTTCAAATACTTCCAAAACAGCCAGTGTTTCTAACATAGGTCCCAAACCAATTTTGATACCTGATGATGAATTTTTGGATGATACTCCTTCAAAGAGTGTTGCACAAAAATTTCTAAATGACTTAAAAGACACCATTGTGACTCTTCAACGGGTTGTAAAGTCAAAAATGTCATTAAATCCAAATAATTGGTCGTCTTATGTTCATCTAGAGATTCAAAATATTTTTAAGGATGAAACTACTTCTATCGTTAACCAAATTGATGTAAGAGTAATACATTTTGAAAAGGAATTTTTGAAAGAAGCAGCTAAATTTGTTCGAGACTTTAAATCTCTTGCAAAAGAAGCTGTTGAATCTTTAAAAAAGATCAAGGTTTTGGAAAAAGGAAACGAACATCTATTGTGAGCAGTTGTTAGTCAAGATATTATATCCATTGTACAAATTCATTCTATTATTGATACATCGAATCTCCAACTTGAGCTTGAACGTACAAAAGAAAAGCTTGAAACATGTATCATTAAAAAGGAAAATGAATATGTTGTTATTTGTAATAAATGGTACAAAAAGTATGAGGAATGAAAATATGAAAAGATTTTGTACGATAAAGCTTATAATGACACGCAACAGAAAATCAAATGGTTGCAAGTTCAGTTGGGAGATCTCAAAAGAAATAGTGTGGATACTAATTTTGGAAAACCATAAATCTTGGAAAAACATCAATCTAAGGAAAACCGCCTTTGAAAACATTTAGAAATCAACCATTTGTGAGATAACCGACTGCGTTTAAATCTAAACGATCTTCTCTTTCAAAAACAAGGTTTGCCTCCCAAGTTGTTACGAAAAATTCCTTTACAAAATCTGTGGAAACTGGAAGGGGGGTTGAATAGTTTACCTGTTAATTGGCGTTTTAAAAGTTTGCTTATAAAAACCTAAATTCGAGTTTATGTGATATCAACCAACAATGAGTATAAACAATATATCTAATTGTAAACAATATAAACTATATCTACGAAATATGATAGACGATATGAAAGTAAAGAGATAGAATAATCAAACCACAACACCAAGAATTATAGTGGTTTGGCTACGAAGCTCTTCTTCGCCTTACTCCACTCCCCGAGTATCCGACTTGAGATTTCACTGTGTCAACAAGCTCCCTTTAGGTGGAGAAAATCGTTACACGTCGCTTATACCATTTGACGATACTAAGCTAAATGTCGAGTCCTAATCTTAGCTAGAACCAATCTACCACTTCACAAGAGTATTTTAAGGTCTAAAATACTAACCGACATACATACAACACTTCCATATTTAAACACTATCCAGATCTACACAAATACACAAGAATGATATAAAAGAGATCAAATCTAGAAGAAGATTAGAGAGAAAGCACTAATCTACAACACTTCGTTTCTTGGTGAATACGAGTGTTCTTTTCTTGCACATGAGGGAAGAAAGAAAGAATGGATCACTCAAACAAGATTAAGAAAGTTAGTGATCAAAGGTTTAGAGAGATTTAGAGATATGTAGATAGAGAAGTATAATAGAAAACTATGTGCAAAAGGTTGGAAAAATGCTAGAGCATAGTGTAGTATTTATAGGAAATAGAAAGGAGAGCGTGTCTCTTGTAGACGGTCCTAAGGTCCCCAATATATATGGGGGCCATTTTACCTATCAGGGGGCCATCCCTAGATAGATGCTCCTCTTTTTGTCTTTTAGTGGAGAAATGTTTATCAGGTGTAGTTGCCACTATTTTTGAGGCGAGGGGGGACCAGATTTTGAATTTGTATAAATAAATAAAAAAATCTTAATTAATAAAAATATTTTATATATTTTTATTTAAAAAAAAGGTTTCATTACATTTGAAAAAATGTAAAGTTTAAGACAACAAAAAAACATTTCTTTGATCACTAATCAAGTTTAATGATTTGTTTATACATACCTTAAGTGATTTACGTCGAAATGAAAATTCACGACTAATAACGTGTATACGTTTATTTTTATCATAGAACGTTTTTACATTTTGTCATATTCAAAACGTAGAGAGATCGAAAAATATAAATAACGTTTTTAGATATTATTTGTATTAACAATCTCCTCCTTTTTTACGAAGACAAAATATAAACTCATTTTTCTAAAAATAAAGTTTACAAGTTATTAATGAGTTTTAGTCCATTTATCCCCCTTTTTTGTCGAATCAAAAAGGTTAGTCGTCGAGTAGAGATGTGAAAAGAATCGACGATGCAAACGCTCCCCCTTGATGTATACTCCCCCTTGTTTGGGAGACCAAGGGATCGAGCTATGGCAACTTGCTATAAAAACAAGTTAGAAAGACGAGTGCAAGAAATATTTCTAAATTGGAGCAATATCATGACAAATATATAGTTTTGGCTTAAAAAATAGAAGTAGCCAAAATAAAAATGCACTCAAATCATCTATCACACTATAAATTAAAGATAAATTCATTCATAAAATAAATTCATACTTAAGAGGTATGAATTTTACAAGGCTAAAAATTAAACATAGAAACATAACTACATTAACATCCTAAAAACTACATAAATCCTAGTTGATTCTTGATTCATAGAGGATAGTTTAAACAAAAGGTGGGTGAACTTTTATTAGTGTTGCAAAACAAGGTCTACAATGCTGATTAATCGTCGATTAGACGCTACAAGGCCACCAACCTTGCCGATTAATGTAACAGGGTCAAACAAATAGGTCAGCCGTGGTCAACGACGATCAACGATGGTCAAATTTGCCAAAAACCTTCTAAGCTTGCCTAAAGTACCTAAAACTTACCGTAAACTTGTTTTGATCACTTATATTAACCGTTTAAATCTATTACAAGTTGTTTTTTAGAAAAAAACTTGCCAATAATATCTAAAACTTGACGGAACTACACAAAACTTGCCAGAAATAACCAAATTTTACCAAAAATGCCAATCCAATTAATCATCGATTAATCCTGCCTTGACTGATTACAAGCTACAAGGTGGTCGATAGCCCGACTAATGATTCATGATTTTTGAAAATTTGAACGTTATTGTTAAACATCAATGATGTTTAATGGTGAGGTAGAGAAGGTGATGCAAAAACGGAGGTGAGAAGATATTCGGGATGAAATGCATTTCATCCCGAAGAGAAAAAATGAGATTACGATTGTAGAAGAAACATTAACAATGAGTTATATGGTAGTCAATGATATTAAAGAAAATGGGATGGCCTATTAGAGGTGGTGGTTGTGGTGGTGGTTGTGATGGAGTTTTAAACATGTGATCAAGAGGAGTGATAGGTGAAAGAGAAATAGTGATATCTAAAGAAGGATGACTTTAAGGTGGGAGTGGGTTTAAAGGTCTTGGAGGAGCATCTAATGGATCATCAAGAAAAGGATTAGTTGTTTGATGAGGAAGTGTGTTTCTTGAAAAAAAGGTAAAGAATTTGGTTTTGATTCAAAAGAAGACAAGGTGGTCCTTAGAGTAGATGATGTTTCTTTGGTTGATGGTGCATTGGGTGGTGATGGAGATAAGTATTTTGCTATAGGAGATGGTGTATGAGTGTCATCATATTTTTGGGTTAAATCCATAAAGAGTTTTCTTGGTGGAATGATGGTAAGTTTGAGTTTCTTTTGAGGGTTGGATGAAGAAGATTGAGTAGAAGCAATGGAAGAAAAGGAAGAAAAAGAATATGATGAAGATGATAAAGAGAATGAGGAGGATGATCATTATTTAATCAAGAGGCAGTGGATTATTTTGGTAAGGCATGGTTATAAGAAATAAGGATTCCAAATTGTGTTTAGCAAAATGAAGAAAGGTAGCAGAGGTTAGGACAAAGATGGTCAAATGCACATAAACAAAGGAGAAAACAGTAAAAATCTCGTGACTCCCTAGGGACAGTCCCTTAAATATTGGGACGGTCCCAGATATATGGGGGCCGTCCTATATTTATGGGGGCCGTTTTATGGGGTTGATAAGAATTTTCCAGAATTTCTTGTTTTTCAGACCTGTGTAGAAAAAGGAGTACTAGATGTGCTCTTTTGCAACTATTTCTATTTCCTTAAGAATCATCTAAGCTATCTAAATTCCAAGAATAATAAACTTGTTAATCTAAATTCTAGCATGTGATCAAATATAGGCATAGTGATCAACAATAAGATAATCATCCAACGCAAATATTGACTAGGAAAAGGGAATAATCAACTAAGCATGCAAATTTTAATCCAAAGGATGATAAAATTTAGATAATCATCCAACGCAAATATAATTGCCTAATATTTTATGAAATAACCAATAAGTTTTAGTTTCAAGTGACCATCCTACTAAATAACAAGTAGAAAGCATACGAAAATATCAATACATCAAGTAGCCAAGCATAGCAAATAAGAATACCAACATGTCTAAATAAGTGCTAATCATAATAAAACTGTTTTTAGGAATATTCCAATTGCTCATTTCTTCTTTCCCTTCCACAAATTTTTGATGCCCTTCTCGATTAACTTTAGCCCACTCCTATGCTTATCTCGCATTTGGACTTGACGGTTAAGGATTTCGGTTTGATGAGTGAAGAGGGTTGACATGTTTTGTTCATCATGAAAAGGGTTTGTGAACACTTGGGGAATATCATTTGGCAAAGAATTGACATAGGAAATGGGAGATGGAGTACTAGCATGAGAAGTACCTTCATCATCCTCATCATTATCATCATCTACGTGATGAAAGGATGATGGGTGATCGAAGGCGGAGGAAGAAGAAGCAAAAGTGGAGTGATGACCTCTTTTTGTGCCATAATCCTTTCTTATCTTTCGCTCATGTTGTGGAGCGAGAGGATACATGACACGATCATACAAGACATATCAATCACTAGACAGCTCGGGAAAGTTAGACATGACATGATTGAATAAATGGGTCAACAATATACCATAAGGTAGAATTATCCTAGGTTGATGCCTAACCAACTCCATTCATTTTTCAACAAAGAATGCAAGATTGTATCTTGTAGAGGTCACGATACAATAGAGCATATGACCAAGACATGCTGGGAGATGATCCTGGTTGCCACCAAGACAAAAGACATTTTCACGAATAATTTTGACCTAAGTTTTCATGTTAGTTTGGACTTCTCTAGTTAAATTTTGGTTTTCCTTGACACCAAAATTTCGACCTTGGTGGACACGGGTTAAGGGTTCCTCTCTTTCAAGTTAGATGTAGGTTTTGATTTCATCGGGAGAAGGAGGGGTAGTTTGATAACAACCTCCCGAGGGTACACTTAAGGCCAACATATCGAGTGACCATTGGTCTGAAAATGAACGTTGACCATCTAAGGGAACGTGAAGGATTTGACCAAATTCTTCAACAGTGTAAGAAAAGAACTTATTTTGAATGACAAACTCGACCAAAAAGTGACCATCCTGATTATGGGAAATTTGGAATTGACTATAGAACTCTAGAATGAACCGAGGGACAATTTGCTCATTTATTTTGAAGAGACATTCAAAATCAATTTACCCAAACGTAGTACTAAGATATGTCATATCATCTTAGTCTTGATCCACAACCCGACCCTCATAAATAAAATGATTTTTAATTTGTTGAAATAAAATTTTCAAATGTTGTTCATATTCACCGAAAATGATGGGAATATAATTACGAGTATTATTGTGGTGAGAAGCAATCAAGCGAGGCATTATCACCTATTATATACACAAAAATAAATTAAAATTATATATATATATATATATATATATATATATATATATATATATATATATATAAAATTTCAAAATGTTGAAAATCATTTCCTAGTGTGTGTGTCTATATGCAACAAATGTACCAGAGTTAACTACAGAACAGCTTAAAAATCCCCGGCAACGGCGCCAAACACTCTGATGTGTTTCAAAAGCTTTAAATTTATAATCACTAAAAATACCAATTTTATTATAGGGAAACACACGGGTAAAAGTATAACCCACATATGTAGTATAATCGTTTTAGGTAAGACCAGGTCGTTCCACAGGGATTTGAGTAGTGTTCAAATAAGCAGAAAGAAAATAGACTTAACAATTTTGGAAATAACTTTTGTTTTACCAATGATAATAAAGATGACTACTCGGATAGTTTAAAATAATTTATAAGTGTTGGAAATGATTAGACCTCGGGGGTGGAACCTTAATTTATAAAAAGGATTTCTCGTCAGAAAACGTTTTCACAAACTAACTTAATTAACTCAAGACTTATATTTAGTTAACTAGACCAAATGTGTCACTCAAATAATCTAGTCACTAGTATATCAAAGCTTATTTGTTTATCAATTTACGAAAGTAGATTTCTCAGCACAAATGATAAAGACCATAGACAAATCTTTAAAACCACATAGATCATAACGGGTCTCTTGACCTATACCGATGTGATTATATAATTTAAGTTGATAAGCAAAGATGACAAGATAAGATATAATAGGATTGCAACATAAGCTTGAGATTAAAGAGATCGTGATCATACCAAACACTTATTTATTACATAACATCACCGAGTAGTCATGAGAGATTTAGCCTCTTATGGCTAAGGAGTTCATAACCAAACTTGCTTCAATAACAAACTTCATTATATTTCTTATACTAGTATGATATTTTTCCTCGTTCTTGGTTCTTTGATCTGAATCTCCAAAAGATATGGTGTTTATTCTTGGAGAAAGGGTTTGTGTAAGAGATGTTTTTATGTTTGTGATGATATGAAAATGAGAGATTTTGAGGCTTTGTTTATAGGCTGAAATTCGGGTGAAAGTGCAACGCACACAAAAGATTGTGCGGCATACTTGGTGATTAAATGCATAGGTATTAAATGTTTATTAAGTAAGTGCGGCGCATAAGAGAATATGTGCGGCGTACTTAGGGTGTAAATGCAGTAGCATTAAAGTCTTCATAAATTCTTCACATCAGATGGGACGTGCGGCGCACAAAGGAAATTATGCGGCGTACTTGTTGAGTTAATGTGAATTTACTGTCTTTGACTTGAAGGAAAGTGCGGTGTATAACACCTCGTAACTTAGGTCATTGTACGACATTATGTAATGCACAACTTATTTTTAGGGTTTTACGCATTTGCTC
>BQNB010096402.1:0-25633 GCA_026074375.1 Tanacetum coccineum
ATTTTAAAAAACGATTCAGAGTATAACAGATGTGATGAATCCTACATCTCTGTCCATTACATAGACGATAGTTAACATAACAAAGCAAATGTGAAGTCCCAATGAAACGGATCTTCTTAGCTTGTTAAAGCTTAGTTAACTTGGATAAATCCAAACTAACTATATGAGAAACTATGATTTTGAATACTACAAGTTATGCGGAATCTAACTTGCAATACTAAGAAGAACAATGAATACTAAACTTGAATATATTGATTGTAAATACTCTGCTAAGGTTACAAAATAACTAACTATGAGATATGTGTTTTCTATATAGATTGATATCTCTAACTATGCTGTAAGGTTCCTTTTATACACTAAGGAAAACTCTAATGGGCTTACAAACCGCGTTAAATGATCATGCATATCTATTCCTAATATATCTCATGCATATCACTTAAGCAGTACTAACTTCTTATACTAACAGTACTAATAAACTAACTAGCAGTACTAATGATCTATCATTTTTTACTGGCAATACTAACTATAACTAACAATACTAACTATTACAACTAGTAGTACTAATGACTTAGTTTATATTCTTCAATCTTCAGTAGCAGTATCAATCTTGAACCAGCAGTAGTAAAGTAGTACTGGTAGTAGTAACTCAAAATTCAAAACAATCCTCCCCTAAATCTGATATTTACTTGTCAATCATCAAGTTTCTTCAGTTTAAGCTTCTCGGTCATTAGGAGGATGTATTCAAACATTTTACTACTCTTCAAGCATTAATTTGATGAACTTGATGAGCTCAAATGCCATAGTACTTTCTTCTTCAGTTTCTAACTACAAGTTCAACATCTTCTCTAATAATTCTTGATCAATGGATACTTTTTTTCTACCAGCATATGAATCTTCATAGATGTACCATCCATAAACAGAGTGTGAAAATGCATAATATCTTGTTACTACCCCTCCCCTGTTTGGATGCATCCTCCTCATCTAAATCATCATCTGAAGATTCAAACTGTCTGTATTTCCTCCTTTTTAGTTGTGAGTTGCTTGACTTCCTTTGTCTTCCTAATCTCTTGACTCATTTCATTAGTCTGAGGATCTCCACAGTTTGAGCATCCTTCTCTTTTTCCAAGTCAAGCACCTGTTTTGAAAATTTTATACACATAGTTATCAATTCCTGTAGTTTTAGTCTACCCTCATCACTTCCAGGTGTGTAACCTCATAGGAGAGGTGAATCATGGGGTGTGAATTCATTAGCCGTCATTCAAATTGATGTTTCCATCTGCCCTTCCCACTTCCAGATGTGTGACCTTCTGAGAAAGGTTGTTCATTAGGCTTTTCAAGCACTCTCTCAGACCTAGTCTGAGCAAGAGTACCCACATGGTTTCTTGGCGCCTAAGACTTCCACTTGTATCTATTCCTTGAGGAATGTCAACCATTAGGCTCTTGCCGTTGGTCTTGGTCTAATTATGTTATCAGGTCTTGTGCTAGCATCTAAGCTAGAACGGTAGTGATAGCCCTCGTCCAACATGTCACTCTCCGTAATGGACAGCATACATTGCTCTTATGGTTTCTTAGGGCACACTTGTTGAGGGTAACTCAGTGTCCTTTTTGGGTTCTCCTCTGGTTTTTCGAGTCTTTCTTTTTCTTTGTTATAGTAGATACGATGTGGGAGTATTTGCTCATGTGGCATTTAGTTTTGAATACAAAGGGGTAGAGGTGTTTCAGTCTTGATAGTGGTTCTATCAGAAGTTCAGAAGTACATTTGTTTTATGAAATAGAGGGTGTTGATTCGGGTTCAGGAGGTGTTGCTGAACAGTCACCCTCAGCGTGCTGGGGTTTATGCATCAACAATATTAAACTGATAACAGATCTAGTACTATTATTAGCTTGTCAGTAGTACTAATATTAGCCTAACAGTATGAACTTGTTCTCCATAACTATGGCAATTATAACAAGCCTCCTATTCGGCACAAGCCATAGAAAATAACTAGATAGACAAAGTATGTGGAATTCCATTTTGAAAGGATCCATATCTATGCATCGCCCATGAATAAAA
Source organism: Tanacetum coccineum (assembly GCA_026074375.1). Lineage (NCBI taxonomy): Eukaryota > Viridiplantae > Streptophyta > Magnoliopsida > Asterales > Asteraceae > Tanacetum > Tanacetum coccineum. Next base: position 2,054 of record BQNB010096402.1, read on the forward strand.
GTTAAAAGAACGGTTAACCATAAACACATACCAATACAAATCTTAAGAGGGTCGTGGTTTCAGATTAAACTTCACATTCTTCTAAAGAGCATCTCTTAAACCATGTCAAGAATCAATAACCATGGACAACTAGCTAGTAATAACAAGCCTAGCAATAATATAAACTTTTTTGTACCAGAAGTACAAAGTTTCTTCTAAATAGAGAAAGTAAGCCCATACTGTATTAAGTACTGTTCATCATGTTTACCTTTTCCAACTTCAAGCTAATTAGTACTTGTGGTATATCCGCTGTACTTATTACACCATTAAACCGCCCATAAGATATGTAGCTACAGATTAAGCATACAAATGCTTGCCACCAGAAAATTAAATCTACTAACATCAAAAGCTTTAGTGAGCAAATCAGGTACATTATTATCAGTATGTATCTTGACCATCTCTATTAATCTCTTGTAATAGGAGTCTCTAAGACAATGATGCGGTCTCTATATGCTTTGTTTTAGAATGGTAGCCAGATCTTGACCACACAGAATGGCACTTCATTTATCAAATGAATCTTTGTCTGATAATTTAAAAAATTGTATCCCTTATCTAAACATCTGATTTTTGGATCCAAAGCACTTGACCATAGCAGTGAGAAGCAGCAATATATTCAGCTTCAGTAGTTGAATTAGCTACGACAGTCTTTTTACATTGCTAAGAGATTAACCTTGAACCAAGAAATTAACAACCTCCTGTTGTGGATTTCTGTCAAACTGGCCGCCTGGCAGTAGTCACTATTCTGAAAAAAGACTTCCAATATCAAAGGGGAGTCTCTTAGGGTACAAAGGCCTAAAATTGGTGGTCGACACCCCTTTAAGGTTATCTTAAGTCCTTTTCTTTACAGCCATTTAAGTGGGGAAACTTTGGGGTTGAATTGAAATCTTGAGCATGCACAAACTGAGAGAACATATATTGGTCTGAAGGATGTAGGTTACATTAATGACCAATAATTGACCTGTATAATGGACTATCATATACCTTCACATTCTTCATCTTTTTTAAAGCCTTATTGGTTTCTAGGAGTACTTGCTGTCCTTACATAGAAAAGCAAATTTCTTCAATGATTTCACAACATACTTGTCCTAACCTAATGAAGATTTCCTCCTCTTTTGTTTGGATCTCTGTAAACCCAAGAAGAAAGTAAGCTCTCCTATTGAACTCATCTAGGACCTTTTTTTGGTACATTACTTGCTCAAAAATATGTACACAAAGGCTTTTTAGTAGAACAAAGATGAATGTCACTTACATATACTTTCGTACCAGTAGAATGTCACCCTTGAGTTATGTATGAACAAAGTCTTGTCAATTTGACCTTTGTAGAATCCATTGTCTAGCAGATAGGTAGAAGAGTCTAATACAAGTCTGGAGCTTGATTGTAGACCATATAAGGCTTTCTCCACTTTGTAAACTTTTTCTGGAAATTTTAGATTCACAAAAATAGATGTTGGCTTAATATACCTCTCTTCATAATCATACCTTAGAGAAAGACACTTTGCACTTTTAACATCTATCTGATACACAACAAAATTCATGAATGAGGCATAGGCCAAAAATAACCTGATTGCTTTAATCCTAGCAATAAGAGCAAATACCTCATCATAATCAATGCCTTCTTCTTATTTGTATCCTTGTGCTACCAGCCTGGCTTTATTTTTGACTACTATGCCCCTTTCATCTTTCTTATTTCTATACACCCACTTTGTACTAATAGCTTTCTTGCCATAAGGTAGGTCAACTAGTGTCCAAACCTTCTAGATTTTAAACTGAAGCAGATCTTCTTGCATTGCTTCAACCCAGCTTTCATCATCAAGGACTTGAGCTATATTTGTAGGTTCTTGCTGAGAGAGGAAACATGCAAATAAGCAGTTTTGGAAATCTTTGTGATTTGTCCTTTTCTGTTTTTGGATGTAGCTTATCATAGCATGTTCTCCAGAACTCTTCTTTGTCATGCCCCTTGTTTGTACTGCTGACTTTAGATCTCCAATTATTTGATCTTTAGGATGAATAGAGTGTACTCTAGTTGTGGGAATAGGACTGACAACAGTTGAAGGTTCCATGTTGTTGAAATCAGCCTCTGCACCCATAACTTGATCAGCAAAAGGAGAATTGTAAGTGTCCAAATCTTCATCATCAAAATCAATGCCAAAAATGCCAGTATTTTGAACTTCAACAGTATCCTCCAAATTAGGCATGAGAGGATCATCTGGAAGATCATTGACATTAAGAAGAAAGAATCTACCAAGAGAAATAGATGATGGTCCAGCATCATTAGAAGTTCTTGGTGCACTAGCAACATAAACTGGTATGCTAACAGTATTTAAACTGTCAGTACTGCTAGTACTACTTTACTACTGCTGGTTCAAGATTGATACTGCTACTGATGATTGAAGAATATAAACTAAGTCGTTAGTACTGCTAGTTGTAATAGTTAGTACTGTTAGTTATAGTTAGTACTGCTAGTACAAAATGATAGACTTGTTCATTCTCACTTGCTGGTTTTTGTACATGAGATTTACCAGCAGAATCATCAACTGTATCATTTTCATATGAGCTCTTGTAGCTTGAAGAGATAGAAGACCATAATAGGAACATAATATATTGTTGAGTAGACACATTCTTTTCTTCAGATTGTCTAGCATCAACACTTTGCTTCAAACCTGTATTACCATTAGCTTCTTGTGGACATGCATTTTTGTTAGTTTGATTCCCTGCAGTAACTGGTTGATAATTTATAGAATTTGTTAAGGAATCAATGTCAAAATACAGTTAGGCCTTGTCCTGCAACATTTGGTTTATTTTTAAGAAAGTTTACATGCAGATTCTCTTCAACTTTTTTGGTTTGAGAATTATATACTCTGAAAGCTTTGCTATTTACAGAGTACCCAACTAAAAACCCTTCTTTAGCCTTCCTATCAAATTTGCCTAAAGGGTCTAGGGTATTTAGAATAGTAACAAGACATCCAAAAGGTCTCATGAAGCTTATGCTTGGTGGTCTGCCAATTATAAGTTCATAAGGTGGTCATGGTATAGGCTTGGTCACTAAAACCCTATTCAAAACATAACAACTATATAAACTCTTCAGCCCAATAAGACATTATGGAGAAGTGAGTCTCTAGCAAAGTGACCTAGCTTGCCTCAATCAGAGTCCTGTTCTTTCTCTCAGCAACTCCATTTTGTTATGGAGTTCTAGCAACACTAAATTCCTTTTTATCCCTTTTAATCTACATAATTCATTCATTTCCCTGTTTTGAATCTGTCCCATTATCACGAACCCGTTAATTACTTTAACTTTAATGGGTTTCATTGGTTTCTATTTCTTTTATAAATCTCTGTAATGAATCCAAACTAGTCTCATCCTTAAGGCAATAAGAAAACCCCAGTCTAAACGTGCTAAAGTCACCAGTCACTAACAAGGCCTAAGACTTTATGGTTGATACTCCTAACAGATGTTGGACCAAATAAGTCCATATGCAACATCTGTAAGGGTTGGCTGATAAAGCTCACAAGTTTGGCCTAACAAGAGTCTTTGTGTTACTTTCTCTTCTGACAAGCAACACAAGTATGGTCATTTTCAAAAATCTTTGAGGGAAGACCTCTTATATGGTTTCCTTTCACAAGTTTATTCATTATTTTAAAATTTACATGACCCAGCTTCCTATGCCATAATTTAGACTAATCAATTGTGGCTTTTGCAAATAAACAAGTTAAATCTCCAGAAGGAACAACATTCTTTAAATCAAAGCTGTACATATTGCTTTGCCTGAGAACTCTAAGCAGTACTTGGCTTTCATCAAGTAGCTTAAAATTAGGAGACAAAACAAGACATTGAGTTTCAATGAAAAGAACACTGTTTTTCTTGTCACACATTTGTGAGACAAAGAAAAGATTAAACTTTAGTTCTTTGACAAAAAACACATCTTCAAAGTCTAACTTATCTGTTCTTATCTTTTCTTTTCTTGTTATCTTACCACCTCTAACACTTCCACCAAAAGCAACAAAACCTCCATCAATGTCTTGATAGTCAATAAGGAAGTCTTTGTTCCCTATCATATGCCTGGAACATCCACTGTCAAATATTCCTTGGTTCTTCAAAGCCTGTTGTGAATTTCCCTGCACAAAAGTAAGAGAGTCAGTGTTCTCTTGGTGACCCAAGCCACACATGACTTGAGCCTGCCTTGTGGATCTATATAGTTTACTCTTTTTGAGACCTATGATCCACTATTATCTTTGGAGACATTGTTTAAATCAGTCATTTTAGGTATCCAAACACAACCTGCTAAGGCCTTAACAGCAGTGACCCCAGATCCCTTAACAGTACTAAGTGTTGTTTGCCTAGCAGTATTAACACCCTTTACTCTAACAGTATTATCTTTTTCATTTGAAATACTGGTGTTTGGTGCTGTTGATTTATGAAAAGGCCTTCTCATAGGTGAATGTGACTTATGAAAAGCATTTGTTCTTAATTTTGAAACATTCACTCTATTTGTATGGATAGCAGTATTGATATGTGCTAAAACACACATCATTTGTACCCCAGAAAATGCTAATAAACAGACTAAAACACTAAAAAATGAATAAATATGTTGCAAATATGTTTGTATTGTGTTTTTATGTCTTACATGTACAAAGGGATAGTAAAACAAAAGCAAATAAGTTAATTTTCCGGGTGACATTCTCGACGACTATTTCACGTATATCAAGGTCGAAAGAGTCGTTAATCCTCGATCACACCATTGGAAGAAGCACCTAAAATACGTAGTCCAATGGTACCGTCCTTAAATATGGTAACCCATTATATTTTTAAACCTTTTTTGTCCCTGTTTGTGAACCTTTAGTAATGAAAATCAGGTCCAACCCTAAAGCCCTTATAGGAAAAATTTTTTGCATATATATACATGAGCTATGCTCTAGCTCAGATGGCAAAAGGGAATCCCTTAAGCCTCTAAGCTAGAGGTCCCGATTTTGATTCTGTAGAGGGGTTTATCCCCCTCACGACCCGACCCAGACCCGACCTGATCCAGACCCGACCTGACCCGGCCCATGACCCGAACTTGACACGGCCCAATACCCGACCTGACCCGGTCGTGACCCGCCGGTTGACTGGCGGTCAACCACCGTTGACCGATGGTTGACTGGTGGTCCGGCGGTGGTCCGGCGGTGGTCAACGGTGGTTCACCGCCGTTGACCGTCGCCATAGGGCGATGGTCCGGTGGCGGCTGACCGGACGGTGACGGAACAGTACCTACGCCACGTGGCACCACTCAGGTGGTAACACGTGTCCTACTAATCATTGTATGAAGGTGTGACAGGTACGAGGTGTCAGTCTGAGGTACGAGGTACTTTAGGTGGAGCGGCTGGCCATCAAGGTGATACGTGGCATTATGGCGTGTGGTCCAGTACAAGGGTAGCGTGTGTCCAGGGACAAGGTCAGAGTGCGTGAATCCGTGCCAATCATGGGCAATAATGAGGCGGTTGGTAGAAGGCAAAAAGACCAAAATACCCTCAGATCTTGCAATATGATTGGCTGAAGACCTAAATGGACGAAAATGCCCCCACCCACTTTGGGCTATTAATACAACACGCAGCAGCTGTTAGAAGGGAGTGAGATTTAGTTTTATAAAAAAGTAGTGTAGGTTAGTTTATTTTAGGAGTAGTGTAATTTAGTTTAGCTTATTGTAAAAGCTTTTTTAAGCTTATTAGTTTATTGTAATCATCACTTTGAGCTTATTAATGAAATATGGAGGTTGGTTGATTGCTTATTTATCTTGGCTTATTTTTTTTCCTTTTCTTTTTCTTTTGCTTATTCGAATAAGCTCACTTGGGCTTATTTGTTTCCATAGCTTATTTTCTATTTCAAGTAAGTTATCTTCTAGCTTATTTGTTTGAATCTAAGCTTATAGATCTAAATAAGCTTTTGCTTATTTCATTTTTTTTCTTCTTATTTATCTTATTTGATTGCTTATTTTTTGCTTATGCTCGATACGAATGCTAAAAAGGGTGTCATGAGTCTTCTACTCGGCTTATTCTTTAAGTCTTGAGCACCCTTATTTTCGAGAGCTTATTATTTAGTTTGGTAGATCTAAAAGCTTTTTAGTAGTTAAAGTTTTCAGATGACTTATTTACTTTTAGATCTAGTTTTATAAATAGTTTTTTAAAAGTAGCTTATTAGATTAAATCGTAGTTTTTGTTTTTACAAATTTAGGTTTTTAATATCAAGCTAAATTTTCCTAGATCTAAATCCATAAATATAACCGATCCTGAAAGTTCACTTGATTGAACACCTTAGTTTCGGATGGATTTAGATCTAAAGTTTTTATCTTTTTATTAGCTTAATTTGATCTAACTTTTCATGTCTTATTTCTTATTCCATCATTCTACATCTAAGGCCGGAGCTTAAGGGTCTTATAAGGTTGATAAATAGATAAGGTTTTGATCTTTATGATTTTTATGAAAGTAATTAGTGAATAAAGTTGACACCTTTTAATTCGCTAAATTAGTGAAGTAGAACTTAAAGTGATAAAACTTCTTCGTTTATTAAGTTTGTAAGATCGGGTGTTTTATATAATCATTGCGGTTCTTCATTCGTAACCCTTTTTTTTTTTTTTTCCTTTTTAATACGTAGTATGTTTAGAATTTAATAAAGCTTAAAATGTTTATGTTTGATCTTATGATTGCTGCTATTTAATATGTTATGATTAGTGGAGTATTCCATTAGATGCTTCTAAGTGATTATGATTTGAAATTAAAGTGCGGTTTTAAAAATGTTTTAAAAAATTAAAATGTTATTATAATATTTCCAATTTACATACCGGTCATTTACTTTTAATGCAATTGAAATACTTGGTCATTTAATTAGAAAAAAAACACTTTACTTTACTTGTCAATTATTTTGAAAAAGCATTTTACTTTACTTGTCATTTAATTTCTTGAAATTTGTTTTTGAAGGATTTTTAATTCGTTAAAAACACTAAAACCTCACTCACATAATGAACATTTCAACTTTCACTGTTAGCAAACATTTATCCGTCAATTATTAATATCTTTTTTAGAAAGATCAATTTTAGTATAATCTATCTTTTTTTATTTTTTTTAATTTAATCTTAAAAATTAATATTAGTATAAAAAAGTTTAAAAATAAAAAAAAATCAGAAAAAATAATAGAAAAACAAAAAATAAAAAAATCCAAAAGAAATAGTTTACTATCCCTTTTAATTATTTATTCTAAATACTCCTTTCTTATTATTTTCTATAATTCCCTATCGCTAATTATCATCTTCCCATAAAGTATCTATTATCGAAAAACCCCCAAACCCAAAAACTTACCATAACATCCCCGCCACCGCAAACGCAATCTGCATCGATTTAATAAACTTGAACGTGAGATTTCCCATTCCCTATCTCGTCTAGAACGACCAGTGGAGGTTATTATTGATAAATGTCTTATGGTAAAAAGGCAATTATCATTCCTAATCCTCCTTCTAGACCCCCCCCTCCCCCCGACTTAAATACTATACCTATAGAGACCTACAATCAACAACCACCAAAAACTACCGAACTATAACATATAATATAACGATAATTGGTGAATCAAGTATTAACTGGTCTGAATGTACTAGTTGATGTTGTTGCTCTTAGAGATCTTCACAATTGGTATCAGAGCCATGTGGCTCGTGATATCTAGGATCTACAAGGTTTTTGGTATTGTGTTCTTGATGAATAAGAAGAGACAAATCTGTTTTGGCGATTTGGTGTGATTTTGGTGAAGTTAGGGTTTTTGCGACACTTTAAAGCGTCGTCTTTATACTTAAAAAAAGGCGACTATGATTATTTTTGTTTGAAGTCGAGTTTGGTGAATATTAGGGTTTATTCACAAAACCCTAAATCTGGTTACGTTTTTGGCAAACCCTAATCTGACAAAAACAGGAAATCGTTTATTTGTGTATTCAAAGCCAAGATTGAATTGGTTTGGTTTGATTTCTTGGAAGCTACATGATCTCATTCAAGACGTGCTAACAGAAAGGTTTAGTACTGCCAGGTATGTTTCGTGATTGTTAGTACTGCCAGTTATACGTTTCTGCTGCCAAACAAACAAAGAGAATAGTAGTAATTGGTTAGTGCTGCTCATTACAAATTACTACTGCCATGAAGATGAGTTTATACTGTCAGTTTATTTTTAGTACTGCTATGGTTAGCAGTTAATACTGTCAAGTATTTGTTAATACTGCCCGTTCATGTTAATACTGATGGTTAATGACTTCATGCTGTTATCGAGCCAAAAGGAAGAATTACTTGTGCCTGCTAACGAATGTGTATGAAATCTTATTGGATGCTTAAAGCAATATGTTTGCATTTGTGAAAAAGAAGCAGCTTCATGATTGTTTTTTTTTGAAAAATTATGGTTAGTACTACTGGTTTGTGATTAGTAGTACCATGAGTTAAAGCTGCTTATACACTTAATACTGCTACTTGGTTATTAGTACTACTAGATTTGGAAAAGCAGTTACTACTATTCTTTTGGTTGTGACTTATTAAGTTAATACTGCTATGGATTCAAGGATAGTTTGTACTGCTAGCTTTAGCAGATATCGGATAACACAAACTTTGGGATCTCGGACAAAACAAAAGCACAAGTTTGTTGGGTGTTTACTGTTTAGATTTTGGATTTGGTTTAAATGTTCTTAACAGATTACAAAGGCTCGTATTATTTAGATTAATTCATTATAAAGATGGTTATTTATCACTTATTTGAAGATAAAGTGGAATTTCGCGGGTTTATGTTTTATCATATCTCAAATGGCTTACAAATTTGAAGATAACTTGTTCGTGCTTAGAAACGATGTGATGAAGACTTGTCAAAATCTAGCAAAGGTGTGTGATTTTTCTTATGGTGCTTAATGCTCACATTTGCTATCACTTTGGTTATGTGTCTCATAGAAGATGAGGATTTTGTCAAGAGGTTATGATCTACTTATACTTTGGTCTTGGTATGAGTTTGGAGTCACGTGGATAGTACAAGATATAAGACACAAGTTTGGATTGTTCTACTTCATCATCAAGTTCGTTATACTTAATTTTCCTCATCAGTAATCATTACATAGAGCCTACAGAATTTGAAGATTCAAGAGATGGTTAACATATGCGTTTCAAGGGAAGCTTATTGCCAAAATCTTTAACCATCAGGTTATGTTCATGCACCAAACCTTTTTTGAAGAGTGAAAGGTTTCATTACTACTCTATGTTTTAAATTTCCTATGCTCCAATTCATTTTCCTTAATTGGCGTAGTGGGGCAATTTGAGTATTAGAAGGCTGGATTAGTAGTTGTGGTATATGATTTGTAGCTATTATGATCGAAGTTGCATATCTATAAAAGACCCCTATGATTACAAAAAGGGGAAGAAGATTATAGGTTTATTGATTTACAGCTTATTATATGTGGTGGCATGTTTAAGGAGATCTTAAGTCAAGGGGAAGCATTGAAGATTGTTTCGTTCATGGAGATGATTACATCTGAACTTCTCTATTTAAGGGGAAGTTTGTAAACGACTTTATTTGTTTTGTCATCATCAAATAGGGGAAGATTGTTGGGATTCTTGATTTGATGAGATAAAATGAATAAAAGAATGAAACAAAATGACTTAAATACAAAAGAAGAATTCTTCAAAAGATGAAAGATTTTGAAGATTTCAAAAGATCTCCTTATGAAGATAGAAGATATCAGAAGATCAAGTTTAATATTTAAAAGATTTATTTGTCTTATACTTATCTTCTTATTTAGCCTTGAAATCTCTCTCTATAAAGAGATTCATAGGCGTCTGGTATAGACATCCAGAAAACTAGAGCTCACAATGAGAGTTTAGAAAAGCTTGTGTGGGTATTTCTTTGGTGAAATGGCGGTTTAAGTCCCTTTCAAGTATTGTCTTCATTTCCTTTATTAAATAAGTTAGGGACTTGGCAATTTTGGCCCCTAAACTTACTTTTCTTCACTTATGTCTTCGGGTTTGACTTTGGATTTGTCGGGGTTGACTTTGGTTGACTTTTTCAGACTTGGGCTTTGTCTTGACTTTGTCTTTACCATGCTTTTCCATTCTGTGTCCGGTTTTATCGTTTTGGCTTCGTTTTTCGTCCTTTTCTTAGATATCCGTTCCTACACAACACAATTAGCAAAACAAGCATATTTTTGGCATTTTAAGTCCGGTTTTGGTTATTTTAGCTTGTTTTTAAAGGTAAAAGGTATGTGTAATTAAACACATACCAATGGAGCAGTATCTCACTAACACAGATTATAGTTTGTGGCAAGTGATCTTGAATGGTGATGGTCCTATACAAGTAACAACTGATGAAAAAGGTGTTGAAACTGAAGTACCTCCAAAGACTACTCAAGCACTATTACAAAGACAAAGTGAAAGAAAAGCTAAAAAGCTTTTGGCTATTCCTGATGAGTATCAACTGAGGTTCCATGGAATAAAGGATGCAAATCTCTGTGGGTTGCTATCAAGAGTAAATTTGGTGGCAATGTTGAATCTAAGAAGATGCATAAGACTGTTTTGAAGCAACAATTTGAAAATTTTTATGTATTTGATACAAAAGGCTTAGATAAAGCATATGATAGGTTTCAAAAACTTATCAGCCTTCTAGAAGTTCATGGTGCAGTTGTTCCTAATAAAGATGCAAATCAGAAATTTTTAAGAGCTCTACCTTCATCATGGAACAATGTAGCCTTGATTATGAGGAACAAAGATGGTATAGATGATTTGGATATTGATGATCTATACAATATCCTAAAAGTGTTTGAAGCTGATATTAAAGGTTCCTCTAGATCATCTTCAAACTCTCAGAATGTGGCCTTTCTCTCTACAGAAGACACTAGCAGCAATAATGAAGTTAATACTGCTAATAGTGTTTCTACTACATCAGGCTATAATTCTTATGGACAAGCCTCTTCATTATCATATATTGATGATCTAATGTTCTCATTCTTTGCTAATCAGTCAAATAGTCCACAACTAGATGATGAAGACTTAGAGCAGATTGATCATGATGATTTGGAAGAAATGGACCTTAAATGCCAGGTGGCCATGCTCTCTATAAGGGTTAGGTGATTTTATAAGAAGATTGGAAGAAAGTTAATCTTCAATGACAAAGAACCTGTAGGTTTTGATAAAACTAAAATTGAATGCTTTAACTGTCATAGAAAGGGCCATTTTGCAAGGAAATATAGAGCACCAAGAAATCAAGGAAACAGGAATAGAGATGCAGGTATAGGAGCAGGGATAACACCAGCAGGACTGTACCAGTAAAGACCTCTGATGCATTGGTTATTCAGGACAATGCTTTGATTTTCCAAGATGGACTGGGATATGACTAGAGTTATATAGCTCAAGATGAACCAACTGAGTTTGCTCCTATGGCCTACACTTCAAACTCCTCAGGGTCTGACACAGAGGTACAATCTTGTTCTAAAAACTGTGTAAAAACATATGAAAAACTTTAAAAAACAGTTTGATGAACAGCGACAAACTCTTAGTAAGGCTAATCTAGAAATTATAGCTTATCAGTTAGGCTTAGAATCTGTATAGGCACAGTTAGTTGTTCATCAAAAAAATGAAGCTGTCTATGAAGAAAAGATTGCAGTCTTAGAATTTGAAGTAAAAGACAAAGGTAATGCTGTCACTAGACTTAAAAATCAGTTAGATGAAACTTTAAGAGAAAAGGATGATTTAAAAGCTAAACTAGAACAGTTTGAAACATCTTCTAAAAACTTGAATAAACTGATTAATAGTCAACTAAGTTCTAAATATAAAACCGGTCTAGGATATGGAGATCAATTGAATGAAAATGATTCAAGTGGTAGTGAATTGTTTAATAGTGTGTTTGATAACCATTCAAGTGGTGGAGATGACAATCAAACAAATGATAGGTTCAAAAAGGATAATGGATATCCTGTTGTACCTCCTCCTTTAACTAGGAACTACATGCCTCCACTAGCTGACCTATCTTTTGTAGGATTGGATGATTCTGTTTATAGGCCTACAGCAAATAAGACTAGTGCTAGTGTGTCTCAAGTTGAAAAAAGTACCTCTCAAACTAGCAATACTAATGTAGAAATGCCTAGAGTTGAATCCGTTAGGCCTAGTGGAGTTATCATTGAAGATTGGGTTAGTGATGATGATGAGGATATTTTTCAATCTAATGATTTGCAAGCAACAGACAAACCTAGTTTTAAAAGGATTGAGTTTACTAATGCTATGAATGAATCTGTTAAACCTAAACAAGCTAAAAAAACCTAGGATAATCACTCAAAATCCTAAGGTAGATAAAAGAGATTGGAATGGGAAAATGACTCAAAAACTAGGGTTAGGGTTTGGGTTTACAAAGAAAATTTGTTTTGTTTGTGGCAGTTACAACCATCTAATAAAAGACTGTGATTTTCATGAAAAGAGAATGGCTAAAAAGTTTGTTTTGAAAAATATGGGAAAGAATTCTGGTCAAAAGGAAATTAGGCCAGTTTGGAACAACACTCAGAGAATAAATCATCAAAATAAATTTGTTCCATCTGCAGTCTTAACAAGGTCTGGAAGAGTACCAGTTAGTGCTGCCAAGCAAAGCTCTTTCAGAGTAGCAGCATCAACTGGTGCAGTCAAACAAGTTAATACTGATACCTATACAAATAGAGTGAATGTTTCAAAATTAAGAACAAATGATTTTCATAAGTCTAATTCACCTATTAGAATGTCTTTTTATAAATCAACAGCACCAAATACCAGGATTTCAAATGAAAAAGTTAATACTGTCAGAGTAAATGGTGTTAATATTGTTGGGCAAATAGCAGTTAGTGTTGTTAAGGGAAATGGGGTCACTGTTGTTAAGGCCTTAGCAGGTTGTGTTTGGAGACCTAAAATGACTTATTTAAACAACGTCTCGAAAGACAATAGTGGATCATGGGTCTCAAAAAGAGTAAATTATATTGATCCACAAGGCAGACTCAAGTCAGTAGTGGCTTGGGTCCCCAAGAGACACTAACTCTCTTACTTTTGTGCAAGAAAATCCACAACAAGCTTTGAAGAATAAAGGAATATTTGACAGTGGATGTTCTAGGCACATGACAGGGAACAAAGACTTCCTTACTGACTATCAAGACATTGATGGAGGTTTTGTTGCTTTTGGTAGAAATGGTAGAGGTGGTAAGATAACAGGAAAAGGAAAGATAAGAACAGATAAGTTTGACTTTGAATATGTGTTTTTTGTCAAAGAACTAAAGTTTAATCTTTTCTCTGTCTCACAAATGTGTGACAAGAAAAACAGTGTTCTTTTCACTGAAACTAAATGTCTTGTTTTGTCTCCTGATTTTAAGCTACTTGATGAAAGCCAAGTACTGCTTAGAGTTCCCAGGCAAAGCAATATGTACAGCTTTGATTTAAAGAATGTTGTTCCTTCTGGAGATTTAACTTGTTTGTTTGCAAAAGCCATAATTGATGAGTCTAAATTATGGCATAAGATACTGGGTCATGTGAGTTTTAAAATAATGAATAAACTTATGAAGGGAAACCTTGTATGAGGTTTTCCGTCAAATATTTTTGACAATGACCATATTTGTGTTGCTTGTCTGAAAGGAAAGCAACACAAGGCTTCCTGTAAGGCTAAACTTATGAGCTCTATCAGCCAACCCTTACAGATGTTGCATATGGACTTGTTTGGTCCAACATCTGTTAGGAGTATCAACCATAAGACATATTGCCTTGTAGTGACTGATGACTTTAGCAGGTTTAGCTGGGTTTTCTTCTTAGCCTCTAAGGATGAGACTAGTGGGATTCTTAAGAGATTTATAACAGAAATAGAAAACCAATTAAACCATAAGGTTAAAGTAATCAGGTGTGATAATGGGACAGAATTCAAAAACAGGGAAATGAATGAATTATGTAGATTAAAAGGGATAAAAAGGGAATTTAGTATTGCCAAAACTCCACAACAAAATGGAGTTGCTGAGAGAAAGAACAGGACTCTGATTGAGGCAGCTAGGACTATGCTAGCAGACTCACTTCTACCTACTGTATTTTGGGCTGAAGTAGTTAATACTGCTTGTTATGTTCTAAATAGGGTTTTAGTGACCAAGCCTCATAACAAGACACCCTATGAACTTATAATTGGCAGACCACCAAGCATAAGTTTCATGAGACCTTTTGGATGTCTTGTTACTATTCTAAATACCCTAGACCCTTTAGGCAAATTTGATGGAAAGGCTAAAGAAGGGTTTTTAGTTGGGTACTCTGTAAATAGCAAAGCTTTCAGGGTATTTAATTCTCAAACCAGAAAAGTTGAAGAGAATCTGAATGTAAACTTTCTTGAAAATAAACTAAATGTTGCAGGACAAGGACCTAACTGGATTTTTGATATTGATTCCTTAACAAATTCTATGAACTATCAACCAGTTACTGCAGGGAATCAAACTAACAAAAATGCAGGTCCCCAAGAAGCTAATGGTGATACAGGTTTGAAGAAAAGTATTGATGATAGACAATCTGAAGAAAAGAATGTGTCTACTCAACAATATATTATGTTCCCATTATGGTCTTCTATCTCTTCAAGCTACAAGAGCTGAGATGAAACTTATAAAAATGATACAGCTAATGATGCTGCTGATGAAACTTTTGTACAAAAACCAGCAAGTAAGAATGAACAAGCCTTGTAGAATGTTCTTGATAAGATGATGGATCAAGAGAAGGAGGCTTCAAAGAAATTAGATGTTGTTAGAATAAAGTTTGAAGCACTGTGCAACAGGGAGCTTCTTCAAGGGAAGGCTACTAAAGCCAGCAGTACTAACAGTTTTAATATTGTTAGCACACCAGTTAATGTTGCTAGTGCACCAAGAACTTCTAATGATGCTGGACCATCATTTGTTCCTCTTGATGGATCCTTTCCTCTTAATGTCAATGATCTTCCAGATGATTCTCTCATGCCTGATTTAGATGATACTGCTGAAGTTTATAATACTGGCATTTTTGGCAGTGCTTTTGATGATGAAGATTTAGACACTTACAATTCTCCTTATGCTGATCAAGTTATGGGTGTAGAGGCTGATTTCAACAACATGGAACCTTCAACTATTGTCAGTCCTATTCCCATAACTAGAGTACACTCTATTCATCCTAAAGATCAAATAATTGGAGATCCAAAGTCAGCAGTACAAACAAGGGGCATGTCAAAGAAGAATTCTAGAGAACATGCTATGATAAGCTACATCCAAAAACAGAAAAGGACAAATCATAAATATTTCCAGAACTACTTATTTGCATATTTCCTCTCTCAGCAAGAACCCACAAAAATAACTCAATCCCTTGATGATGAAAGCTAGGTTAAAGCAATGCAAGAAGAGCTGCTTCAGTTCAAGATTCAGAAGGTTTGGACACTAGTTGACCTACCTTATGGCAAGAAGGCTATTGGTACAAAGTGGGTGTATAGAAATAAGAAAGATGAAAGGGGTATAGTAGTCAGAAACAAAGCCAGGCTGGTAGCACAAGGATACAAACAAGAAGAAGGCATTGATTATGATGAGGTTTTTGCTCCTGTTGCCAGGATTGAAGCAATCAGGTTATTTTTGGCCTATGCATCATTCATGAATTTTCTTGTGTACCAGATGGATGTTAAAAGTGCCTTTCTCTATGGTACTATTGAAGAGGAGGTATATGTAAGCCAACCTCCAGGTTTTGTGGATCCAGAATTTCTAGAAAAAGTTTACAAAGTGGAGAAAGCCTTATATGGTCTACACCAAGCTCCTAGAGCTTGGTATGAGACTCTCTCTACCTATCTGCTGGACAATGGATTCTACAGAGGTCAAATTGACAAGACTTTGTTCATAAAAAGAGTCAAGGATGATATTCTACTGGTACAAGTATATGTAGATGACATCATCTTTGGTTCTACTAAAAAGTCTTTGTGTACAGATTTTGAGCAAATAATGCACAAAAGGTTCCAGATGAGTTCAATGGGAGAGCTCACTTTCTTCTTGGGTTTACAAGTCAAGCAAAAAGAGGATGGGATCTTTATTAGTCAGGACAACTATGTTGGTTAAATCTTGAAGAAATTTGGTTTTTCTAGTATAAGGACAGTCAGTACTCCTATGGAAACCAACAAGGCTTTGACAAAAGATGAAGATGGTGAGTGTTAGCCTTAATTATATTAAGTCAAACAAGAATGTTATCGATCTTAGAAAGTCAAATTAGGTCTTGTATTGTAATAGGCTAGTCGGGTTCAACGGGCTTGGATTGTAATCTAATATTGTCCGTGTTTCGGGCTCAAAGCCCAAGTTACGCCAAGCCCGGCCCGTTAAGAAATCCCATGAGCCAACTAGAAGGCTAGGGTATAAATATCCCTTCACCACACTTGGTGAAGGGTGTTGGTTGCATTTTCATTTCACTTGTAATCCACCAACTCTCTAATCTAATATTCCTTTTTTTGTTTCTCTCTCTACTTTCTCTCTCTAAGTTTTTATCAAATGACAAATTAAACAATTACTACCACTTGAATCATTTTCCCATTCAGTTGACATCCATATCCTAGACCAGTTTTAATCTTAGAACTAAATTGACAATTAATCATATTATATTAATGTTTTAAGAAGATGTTTCAAACTGTCTAGTTTAGATTTTTAAATCAATTATTTGTCTTAAAGTATCATCTAACAGATTTATAAGTCTAGTGACATCATTACATTTGTCTTTACTTCAAATTCTAAGAACTGTAATCATTCTTCATAGACAGCTTCAATGTTTTCTGATATGACAACTAACGTGCCTCTACAGATACTAGGCCTAACTGTGAAGCTATATTTTTCTAGATTAGCCTTACTAAGAGTTTGTCGCTGTTCATAAAAAAAACTAAATTATTAATTTAAGTTTTCATATGTTTTTTACACAGTTTATTTAGAACAAAGATTGGACCTCTAATGTCAGACCCTGAGGAGTTAGAAGTTAGCCAAAATAGTCAAACTCATTGGTTCATCTTGAGCTAAATAACTCCAGTCATATCCCATACCATTCTGGGGAACAATCAAAGCATTGTCATGAACCACCAATGCATCAGAGGTCTCCATGTACAGTCCATTCTAGTTTTTGTCCTAGCACCTAAACCCGCATCGCTCCATTACATGTTCCCTGATTTCATGGTGCTCTACATTCCCTTGTAAAATGCCCCTTTAATGACATATAAAGCATTCACCCTTTGTTTTATCAAAACCTACAGTTCTTTGGCCATTGAAGATTACCTTTTCTTCGTATCGTCTTATAAAATTGCTTAACCCTCATAGAGAGAGCATGGCCACCTGCCATTTAAGGTCCATTTCTTCCAAATCATCATAATCAATCTGCTCTAAGTCTTCATCATCCAATTGTGGACTATTTGACTGATTAGCAAAGAATGAGAACATTAGATCATCAGTATATGATGATGAAGAGGCTTGTCCATGAGAATTATGGCTTGATGCAGTAGAAACACCATTAGCAGTATTAACTTTATTATTGCTGCTAGTGTCTTCTGCAGAGAGAAATGCCACATTCTGAGAGTTTGAAGATGATCCAGAGGAACCTTTGATATCAGCTTCAAACACTTTTAGGTTATTGTATAGATCATCAATATCCAAATCATCTATACCATCTTTGTTCCTAATAATCAAGGCTACATTGTTCCATGATGAAGGTAGAGCTCTTAAAAATTTTTGATTTGCATATTCATTAGGAACAGCTGCACCATGAACTTCTAGAAGGCTGATAAGTTTTTGAAACCAATCATATGCTTTATCTAAGCCTTCTGTGTTAAATACAAAAAAGTTTTCAAATTGTTGCTTCAAAACAGTCTTCTGCATCTTCTTAGATTCAACATTGCCACCAAATCTACTCTTGATAGCAGCCCACAGAGACTTTGAATCCTTTATTCCATGGAACCTCAGTTGATACTCATCAGGAATAGCCAAAAGCAAAATGCTTTTAGCTTTTCTTTCTCTTTGTCTTTGTAATAGTGCTTGAGCAGTCTTTGGAGGTACTTCAGTTTCAATACCTTTTTCATCAGTTGTTACTTGTATAGGAAACCGATCACCAATCAAGATCACTGCAGCCACAAAAACATAATAGTGTTTTAGTGAGATACTAGCTTTCCATCCTCATGCTCCAAAGGGTATATTCACCCTTCTTAAGGATAGGAAGTTTTATAGTAGACACCATTTGAGGAGATTCTACTGGTCTATTTGTGTGCAACGGTTTCTGTCACCAGACATTATGTATTTTAGGACAAGAGATCTAGATCAGATAAAGTTAATCTTATTCAGAGTTTACTCCACAAACGTCTGATACACTTTGGAAGTCCCAAATAAACAGATCTTCTTAGCTTGTTAA
Source organism: Tanacetum coccineum (assembly GCA_026074375.1). Lineage (NCBI taxonomy): Eukaryota > Viridiplantae > Streptophyta > Magnoliopsida > Asterales > Asteraceae > Tanacetum > Tanacetum coccineum. The sequence goes on from BQNB010096402.1 coordinate 20,477, forward strand.
AGCTTAGTTAACCTGGATAAATCCAAACTAACTATATGAGAAACTATAATGTGAATACTACATAGTTATGGCGAATCTAACTGTACTACTAAGATAACAATGAAATTACTAAACTTGAATATATTGATGGCAAAATTTATGCCAGGTTACAATAACTAACTATGAGATATGTGTTTTCTATGAAAGATTGAGATATCTCTAACTATGTCGTAGGGTTCCTTTTATACACTAAGGAAAACCCTAATTGGCTTACAAAACGCGTTAAGTGCTCATGCATATCTATTCCTAATATATCTCATGCATATCATATAAGCAGTACTAACTTCTTATACTAACACTACTAATAAACTAACTAGCAGTACTAATGACTTAGTCTATTTCTTCGGTCTTTATCAGCAGTATCAATCTTGAACTAGCAGTAGTAAAGTAGTACTAGCAGTAGTAACTCAGAATTCCCAACAACTTTATTTTGCACATTACAAGCAGCATTAACTGTTTCTGCCTAAAAAGTAGTTGGCAACTTAGAATCAGCTAGCATAGTCCTAGCAGCCTGAATTAGTGTCCTATTTCTTCTCTCAGCAACTCCTTTTTGTTGAGGAGTTCTAGCTACACTAAATTATCTTAAAATACCCTTCATTTCACAAAACTGATTCATTTCTCTATTTTTGAAATCAGTCCCATTATCACATCTAATCACCTTAACCTTGTGATCTACTAGATTTTCTATCCCAGTTATAAAGGACTTAAGAATGCCACTAGTCTCATCCTTAGTAGCTAGAAAGAAAACCCATGTAAACCTACTGTAGATCATTGAACAACTAGAAATACTTTTTTTGTCCATACATGCTTATTTTTCAATGTGGACTAAATAAGTCCATATGTAACAAATGTAAAGGAAGACTAATTGAGTTCTCAGTTTTGGACTTACAAGAGGCTCTGTGTTGCTTTCCCTTTTGACAAGCAACACAGGTTTGATCATTTTTAAAAAGTTTAGAAGGTAAACCTCTTACCAGATCTCCCTTAACCAATTTATTCATGGTTTTAAAATTTAAGTGACCTAACCTTCTATGCCAAAGTTTTAATGATTCATCAGATGTGGCTTTTGCAAAAAGGCAAGTTAAACCTCCTTTAGGAACTATGTTCTTTAAATCAACACTATACATATTGTTCTTTCTAGGAACTCTAAGTAAAACTTGACATTCATCAATTAACTTAAAGTTTGGAGATATTACAATACATTCAGTGTTATTAAAAAGAACACTATTCTTTTTATCACACATTTGTAAGACACTAAAGAAATTAAACTTTAACTCTCTCACAAAATACATATTTTCAAAATCTAGATTACCGGTTTTAATGGTACCTTTTCTTGTGATTTTCCTTCCTTTGGGGTTCCCTCCAAAAGCAACATACCCTCCATCTATCTCTTCATAGTTTGTAAGATAGGACATGTTCCTTGTCATGTGTCTTGAGAATCACTATCAATCGCTCCTTGATCCTGTAAATCCATTTGTGGATTGCCCTGCACATTAGATAAGAAAATCAGTTTCTTTTGGGGACCCAAGCCATCACTAACTTGGATATGCCTTGTGCATCAATATAATCAAACTTTTTTAGGGTGATTGATGCACTGTTGTGTTTAGAAACATGGTCTAAAACTTTAGTCTTTGGTTTCCAAACCCAACAAGCTGAGGCCTTAACAGCATTAACATTATTTCCTTTAACGGCATTAACTACTGCTTTTGGCCTAGCAGTATTAAATTTTTTATCACTAACAGTATTAACCTTTTGATCAATATTACTGTTTTTTAATGTTGTATTCTTATGAATGGGCCTCTTAACAGTTGAATGTGCTGGTTTAGAAAGATATGACATTGGTCTAGCAGCATTCACTGTTATTTTTAAGTGAGCAGTATTAATTTGTCTAACAGTATTAACTGATACTGTTGTTTTAGAAATATTTTGTCTACCAATATTAATTGATACTAAGCCAGACTTCATTAGTACTGCTCTTAGAACTAAGTTCTTTTTAGCACAGGGGTGAGTCATTTTAGCAAAGTTTTGATAATTCACCCTTTGAGCATTGTTCCAAACTGGTTTTACCATCCTTTGATTTTGAAACTGTTTTTGATGGTAATTGCAATCAACTTGCAAATGATCAAAGCTTCCACATACATAACAGGCCTTATTAAACATCTCAAAATTGCTTCCTAGTTTTTGAGACATCATATTATTCTAGTTTCTTTGATTGCCTCTAGGAATGCGAGTGTTTTGCCTATGTTGCTCAACTTGTTTAGCATTTTTCCTAGTAGTTTTCTCTTGTTGCTTAGGTTTGACAAACTCTATCTTTGTAACACTGGGCTTAACTATTTTCTTCTCAATTTTAGGTTGAGACACATTTTCTTCCTCACTATCTAACACCCAATCTTCAATAATTGGGGAATCATCAGACTTCCTAACTACCTTAGACACTTCTTCATCAGACTTTCTGTTCTCAACTACAGGCTTATTAACAAACTCATCTAAACCAGTAAAAGACAAATCAGGTGTTGGAGGCATGAAATTTCCTGTGTAGGGAGGTGGAACTGCATTATATTTTTCATAGCCTAAACCTTTCTTGCAATTATCAACAATCTGACACTCTATGAGCTTGTTTAAACTTTTAGATGCATTTTCAAATTTATCTACATTAAATTGAATGCTATCTTTTTCTTTTTGAATTTTTTCAAGCTTCTTCCTAAGCTCTCTAATAGTTATTTCTCCTACTTGAATATCCCATTTTAAGCCATTAATGTTTTCTACATAAACAGACTCATTCTTTTTATAAAATTCAAGTTTTTCTTCCACTGATTCTAAACCTGTTTTATAACCTAAAACCATTAAACTAGATTTCTCTAAATCTCTTAATAGTTGATCATTTTGAGATTTAAGTAATTTAACAGTTTCCATACAAGATTTTGAACAATTTGAATCATTGGATACCTCTGAGTCAGAACTTGAAGATGAGTAAGCCATGAGTGCATAATTAGGTCCTTCCTCTGCCTGATCACTCCAGTCATATCCACCAAGACCATCACATAACACCAAAGCTGTGGAAGTAGTTGTTTCCACATGCACACTTCTTCTTGAGACTTCCTTGTTCTTGTTATTTTGATTTATTGGAGCTCTGCACTCCCTAGCAAAATGTCCCCTCTTGTGGCAGTTGTAGCACTCCACTTTGGACTTATCAAAACCATTAGTCTCATTGCCATTAACAGTAAGCTTCCTTCCTGTATTCTTCAAAAACCTTTTAGCCCTCATAGTCAACATGGCCATTTGCCATCTCAAATCCATCTCTTCTATGTCATCAGGATGGATTTGTTGCAAGTCCTCATGTGCAAGTTGAGGACTATTTGGTTGACTAGCAAAGAATGAACAAATAACAGCATCACTCAAGTTATCAATATTTGTAAAGTTAGCAGCATTAACTTGAGTGCTAGCAGTAGAAACTCTATGAGCAGTATTAACTGCTTCATTAGTGCTGTTAGTGTTGTTATTTAAAGAGGACACAAAAGCCATGTTCTGTGTGCTTGAACTTGAGCTAGACATCCCTTTAACTTCTGGTTCATACACCTTGAGGTTGTTGTAGAGATCATCCATGCTCATTGTATCCAAATCAACTTTATTCCTTCACCTTGAGGTTAGTGTTGTTAGTGTTGTTATTAGAAGAGGACACAAAAGCCATGTTCTGTGTGCTTGAACTTGAGCTAGACATCCCTTTAACTTCTGGTTCATATACCTTGAGGTTGTTGTAGAGATCATCCATGCTCATTGTATCCAAATTAGCTTTATTCCTTCACACAACAGCATGTGTGTTCCACTCAGGTGACAAGCTTCTTAATAACTTTTGATTAACATCTTCTTGTGAAAGCTTTTCGTCCAAAAGCTCCAACTGACTCACAAGCTTTTAAAGCCTATTAAAGGTTTGATCAAGCATCTCTGAGATTGGAGCAGTGAAGTTTTCATATTGCTGCTTTAAGAGATTTCTTTGAGTCTTCTTAGTAGCTGCATTCCCACCAAATCTCTTTTCAACAGCTTCCAGCAACAGCTTAGCATCCTTTATAGAGTTAAACTTTAACTGATGTTTATTGGGAATTCCCATCATTAAAGTACTTCTAGCCTTTAATTATAATCTTCTCTGAGCCTTATCTTCGGCAGATGTAATAGGAATCACTGTTGTAACACCTTCCACAACTTGTGTTTTTGGCAAGGTTGCACCATTCTTTATGACTTCCCACATTGCATAGTCTATCATCTGGATGTATTGTTCAATCCTCATCCTCTATAACTTAATTTCACCCGGTTTGAGCATGGGAACTTTGGATGCAGCCACCATGTGTGCAGAATCTTGATCTATATCTTCTAGCAAAGTTTCTCAAAGCAACAAGCTCTGATACCACTTGTTGATCCCACTTCAATAGATCGAATTCCTTAAGCTTGTATAAGGATTAGTTATATTAGATAAATCTAACACAACTATAGTAGAAACTTTAAATGTATTAAAGATTATGCGGAATCTAATCTTTAATATTAAGAAGAACTATCAATGAAACAGTAATTATATGAATATATAATTCAACAAACAAAAGCTCCAATATTATAATAATACGAATACTCTCAAAGTATTAGGGTTACAAAGACCTTGAAGCTATGATAATTCTATGAATGACTCATTTTTGATACTTTATGAAAAACTATATTCAACTCTATGCCCTAGGACCTCCTTTTATACACCAAGGAATCCTAAACGGCTTACAATACTTTCCTAAGTAATCATAATATTCTATACAAATAAATTATACATATCTTTTACCAAAATATCTCATACAAATCATATAAACAGTACTAACTAACTTAGCAGTACTAACTTCTTCACTAGCAGCATTAACTCCTCAGCAACACTAACTTTGACTGAGCAACATTAACATCAATAAGAGCAGCAATAATACTAGCAGCATTAAGAAGGCTTTTAATCCTAACAATCCTCCCCTAAACTTAATATTTATCTCCAAAATCATCAAGTTTCTTCATTAAAAGCTCCATAATCACCAGGAGAATGCTTCCAAATACTTCATTGATTCTTAAGCTCTTTTGTGAGAAGTTTAAGAAGCTGATATG
>BQNB010096403.1:0-21261 GCA_026074375.1 Tanacetum coccineum
ATATCTCCCAATATCTCTTTGGGTAGTATCTCCCAATATCTATTTGGGTAATATCTCCCAATATCTCTTATATATCTCTGTGGGTAATATCTCCTAATATCTCTTTGGGTAGTATCTCCCAATATCTCTTTAATATCTCTTTATGTGATTCATGAGTTTAGGGTGATAATACTGTTCTCCATGATAATATTGTTCTCCAGATCTTAAAACGCATCAAGTGATACCATTATGGGTGAAAGATGAGGATAGTGGTGAAGTGATGAATGATAATGTGGTTTTTAGGTAGAATGTGAGATAGTAACACCATTGTGTCTAGTCTAAGAAAAAAGCATTTGAATATCTTATTGAATCATGTGGTTGATATATATCAAACGCAATAATGCATGCATGACACTCATGTAAAAGCAACATGTTTAATTTCTTGCTACATTTGAATATCTTATAGAACCTATAGAACAAGCATATTCTCAGTTTATGGTATGTAACACTACAACAAATTTTAGTGCAATTAAGCTTCTTTATTGACGCTCATTCTTCAAAATACGAGTTTGAATAAATTATCAACTACCCGGTACAATACATTAACTACCCGATATGGTATATTACTTCCTTCATCCCAAAATAAGTGTCCAGATTGACTTTTAGAGTCAAACTGGTTCAACTTTAACCTTAAATATCTTTTCTTGTGTTATATAATACTTGATGAAAATTATACCAATGAAAAATACACTTCAAATGTAATCCATTCATATATTTTGCATCAAGTATTATATAACATACACAAAAATAAGTAACGTCAAAGTTGAAATAGTTTGACTCTGATAAGTCAATCCAGACACTTATTTTGGAATGGAAGGAGTAACATGAAGAAAGATATCTATATAAAAACACATTAACTCCACCTATGAGTAGGTCTTTAAATTTACTTCATATTTATTTGCATTGCAACAAAAGGTTTTTTCAGAGTTAAAGGTTGCCATTGTTTAACTATGCAACCTTTTTTCATAGTTAAACAATGGCAATTTACTGTACCTTTTTTCATAGTTAAAAGGTTTTGGTTCGTCAATGGTTTATTAATATGAAGAGTGTGATAAAGGTTGCATGCCATTGTTGAAATTCAGCTTTATGCTCAGGTTTTACTACTATACCTTTTTCACAGTTAGACAATGGCAATTTATTAAGAGAAAATTCTTGTTTTGGACAAAAGTACATGCCACTTGGCATCTTTTAGCCAACCTTGGCCCCATCTTCTTAATATGGTCATGCTCTACCGCTCTACCACTTTAGATGGTTGACACACGTCCAAATAAAGGAACTTTTTGTAGGCCTACAAATCAATGGGCTGGCCCACCATTTCATACAAAATTACCTAAATACCCAAACCCCTATTTTGTTTATTTGTACATGTCAGCAGCTCTACCGGCGGCAGCTCTATCGACGGTTGCTCGACCGACATCTATGATTTGATTGATTTTCATTGGGAATGTACACAAATCTTAATTAAATCTTTAACTTTTACATTTGATTTTCTTTTGATTTTTTGAATTTTTAATCCATTACTTTGTTTTCACATGGTAACATACACAAAAATCTTTAACTCTGTTTTCAAGCGAATGTAATGGTAAGTTTTTTTTATGCTTTTACTTTTTTATAAATTTTCTTTATATTATATATAATTTTAGTTTTGCTATGTAGATCTATTTTTTGCCATGGTGTGTAATGTTGATGTTTTAGTTTGGTTTTAGGTAGTATCATAGGTGTATTTAAAAAAGTGAGTCGATTTGATTTCTTAGCAACATGTTTAGTTTTGTTAAGTATTTTGAATGGCTCGTCGATTAATCTGGCTAGTCGGTATCTTAGGCAGCAACTGGCCATGGATTTTGAGATAGAGATTTGGGAATAGGAGTATTGGTGTTCTTATTTGCGTGGATGTTGTGTTGAAATAAGTGAGAAGTTGTGGTATCTTGACAGGATTAGGTAATCATGTTTAGTGGTTTGTTAGTGTGTTTCATGTTTTCTGGGTTTGATCTTTATTGTGGAGTTCACTATATTGTTGCTAGTTTTTTGAATCGTTGCGTGTATTCCTCATGAACCACTGCTATTCATCTTTACTTATGGCTTTTGATATTGTTTCATTACAATTTTGTAACAAGCAAATTGTTCCTAATGTATGTGTTATTTGGTTATTTGTGTGTTTGTATTTTTGCGGCGTTATGTGTCTTTTGCTATCTAGTATAAATCTAAATTACCTGAGCTAATACTTTATTTGCTAATATAGGAATATCCGGCTAGGATTCATGTTAGAAGCAAAATTCATTACTTTCCGTTAATCAAAGATAGACTGAATGAAGCCCGTCGTACACTGTTTCACACAACATGTTTTGAACCTTGGCTTGATATAACCTATGTTGAGAACGATGATGGTATGATCTGTTATATTCTCCAAAAACAATGTTTTGCGAATGATGATAGCTTTGATTTGCCACTCATATATTCTGTTAATGGCCATAGTCTCCATTTTGGACGTCGTGAGTTTTGCCTTGTTACTGGTTTTAAATTTAGGTTGCTTACTTTCCATGAGTATAGGAATGGTGATATCCTCTTTCGTAATTGGTTATTTCCAGAAAAGATTGGGTATGATGTTAAAATCATTGATGTTTTAGCTTTAATTGAGGATGAAGAGAAGTTTTCCAAGGTCAGTGATGAAGATGCAATTCGACTCTGTTTGTTGTTATATTTGGAGGTTATTGTTATGGGCCATGAGTTAGTTTCAGTGGTGGATGATGTATTTCTGAGAATGGTTAACAATCTTGATGCTTGGAACTCATTTCCATGGGGTGAGCACATTTGGAGGGAACTATACGATGCCATTAGAAATGTTTCTTCAAAACATAAGCTTGAGAACCTTGATGGATTGAGAAAAAACCTCAATTATGTTCCTAGTTATTCATTGTCTGGTTTTCTTTTTTGCTTTCAAGGTTTGTGTTATTTTTGCAAACAGTTTTATGAATTCATTAAGCTATTTTTAACTTTTAATATTGATTTACTGCTTATAGATATGGGGAGCGTTGGTGGAACAAAGTGCTAGAAATCATCCCAAGAGCAGTGTTATGGACGATAAAAAGGCTGAATTTAACAAGTGGGAGTATTTCAGCGAGCTTTTTCATAAGGTAAATACTGAATATACTTTGTTGGTTATAAACGTGGCAGTACTACCTAATCTTTTTTAAAATTTATTTTAATTATTTCGACTAGGCCCCAATAGAGCTAGCCTTAACAAAAGCTGATCAACAGTCTAACTGGTACACACCTAGCTATGATTATTTTATGTGGTATGCACCGAGGAGCCTACCTGTTTCCACAGTAGGATTGTATGGGGAATATCTGAATAAAAGATCAGCAACACGTGCGACAAAGTAGAAAGACGGTGAAGAATTTCATCCCGTTTTACGTGGTAGAGAGAAAGGTCCAGATGCTGCTCTAATTGATCGTTTAAGATTTGGAGGGTATATGTGAAAGTTTGTTGACACTACCAAAAGAGGTTAAGAGTTTGAGAGGACGCATCTTCAAATTAGAGACTATTATACATGTTATTCTTTACCTCACAGTTGGTTTTGTTTGTTCATAGTTTGAGAGTAACCAACTTTATGGTATTGATGTTTCGTCATGTAGGTTGTTAATTTAGTTATCAAGTTTTACATTTATATTTTGCAGACTTAACCTAAAACAACACTTTAACGGGCAATGTACCCGATTAGATGTAGTTTCGTTGGTAAGTAGGGTGTCGATCACTAAGAGCAACGTTAATCTTATAGTTCTATCAATATTTTGGTTAACTAAATTAAGTTAATTTAAACTATGTTAATTCTAATCTATGTTAAACCTATGTTAATCCTATGTTAATCCTAATTCTAACATATAAAAAGGGGTTTTTAGTCTGAGAGATTGGCACGGGTTTTGTGGTAACTTTGATCAATTTAAGACACAATAACACACGCAAGCAGATTAATAAAAGATAGAAGAGTGGTCTAGCCAAATATAAGAAAAATGTATTAACCATGATTAATCCAATTAAAACATCGGTTTGTTTATTTAGTGCAATGAGTGCTTATCTCGAGGCGGCATATCATTCCAAGATTTAGGCGGTACTTCTTCCTAAAATCTAGACATGTAGAATTCTGTCACATTTAAACGCATCCGCATAAAGCGTCCTATTCTCTGATTATAGTCTATCTTAGGAGATTAATATTGGTGATCTTATTAAACCCTAGCTCATAGAGACTTTACCCATTTACTGCTTAATGGCAATTTATATTCTAGTAGTCCTCTGCCCAAATCTTTACCAAAGGAATCAGTACGTTATTTGTTGATCCCAGGTCACCTGCTAGTCCAACTTGTTCACATAAACCAATGGTAAGGATAGGGCATTAATTATGATCCTGTTGTTCTAGATATATAAATCACTATATGGAGAGCCATCCCGACATCTAGCTAACTTGGTCGGTATCACTAGATCCAGTTGAATGATAGGTCGCATACAAAAGCACGTAAACAAGTATGAATTGATAAACATAAACAAGCAATCAACGATAAATTAAGCAATCGATATAAACAAACCAAACATTTAAATCTTTATAATCATGGCTAATACCCAAAGCGTATTAGCCCTTAATCATTGTAATCAATACAAGAATAATAATTCAACCAAGGTAAACTAACCGAGTTAAACGAATGATACCAAAAATCGAACGCTTACTAGAAAATAGGAGATTACAAGGTGTTTCCTATGGAATTAATAGCTTTGCTTGACCTCTTCTGCTCTTCTTCTCTTCTAAAAATCGACTTTAGTAGTTAGGGTATCAAAAATATGATCAAGCACACCTAAAACTCATTTTTAGGCCTTCTATTTATACTGTATGGAATTTGGTCGATACGCCGTATTGGTTGAAGTCAATACGGCGTACTAGAAGTTTCTTGGAGTAGGGACCGCGTTTAATATCTTCTAGAATATTTTATTACTATATCTTTGATACGGCATATAGAAGTCTTCTGGATACGGCGTATTAGACTTTGTTCTTCGTGGTTTCTTGTGAAGTGCAGGCACGAATATGCCGTATCTTCCTTGATGGATACGGCGTATTGGTTTCAGAATAGTATTCTTCAGATTTCTTCGTTTAAGCTCCAGAATGCGTGCCTTTTAGCTAATCTTCACAAAGTACTCCATAATTACTACAATTCTTAAATATAAACGATTAAGTATCAATTCTTGCAATAATTTATACAAAATGGGTAATTTACATGGGATAAATGATGCTATAAAAGTGACGTTATTTGATGTCATCAAATATCCCCCTACTTGAATCCTACTTGTCCTTAAGTAACCTTTAGAAATTTATAAAAATGTATCCCTAAGGATTTTCATGTTAAGCATTTATTTGATCAATTACTAGTACACAACCAAACACCCCACGAAATAGAAAGATAAAAACACTCAAATCACTCGACTAATCTATGTGGTAACATGTAACTAATTCACTCAATTGCTCTGTCGTGATGAGTATTCTATCATAGGCTTGGCAAGGATACACATCTCCACCACTAAAGCTAAGGAGTAACACGTTTATAAAGGTAAATTGAGTTTAGAAGGCTTAAAGGGGTTGATCACTCTTTCTAATCTCTACTAATACCAGTATTCCAGAAAAGGTGAAAGAATCACACATACACACCCATAACGATGGGATAGACACATATGATTGTATTCGAACCTTAACTCGAATAAGCTAAAGAGTAGGACTAGTAGTCTTTACTAAAAGTCCTAAACCAGCAAGGGCGACAAACTACATATACACATCCATAACAATGGAATAGACATATTTGATTGCATTCAATTCCCTCACTCGAGTAAACCAAAGGTTGGGACGAAAAGTGATATAGGGTATGGATCTTCTAATCTTTCACCAAAAAGTAAAAAACCAACAAGGCGGACAAAATCACACATACATGGCCGTAACGACGGAATAGACACATGTGATTGCTCGCATCCTCATTCGAATAAAACCTAAGGGTTAGAGATTAGGAAAGGGAAATAATTGTTGTTAAATACAAATTTACAAAACAAATAGACTAAGTCCAAACGAATAAGTACAAGTTGCTAGATACTTTCTCGACTGTTACCATGATAAAGACTCAGAAATATATACACAAACGTCTAGATCATAGATTAACAAAAACAACCTTAGTTGGCGTTCCTGTAACAGTCAACTCCCAATCATCCCATACTATACGTACTTTTACAAAATCAAGTGGTGATATCTACCACTTTATACAAAACTTTACATCGTTGATTTATAACACGTATCAACGAATAATCTATCCTTCAAATAACACCATCGGTTTATGCTTTAACGAACCGATTATCTTCAAAATTTTCCTCCTCTTTTTTTGCAGCAATTTTCTAATTTTTTCGATTTTTTTATTAACGATACACTACGAATCTCGGTGTAATTTCACCACTTTCACGATCATAATAGCTTCGGATAATATCTTCCATAATTCTTCATTCTTCGAACATAGCAATAATTGTGATGGTAGTAAAAATACATGAGTTTAACTACTTTTACATTCTCAATTGCAATGTGAAATTTCTCAACCATACCAGAGATAGAAAATGACACAAGACACATGAAATACATACTTTACACTTAAAAAAACTAGCAACTGATAAATGGACTTAATCTAACATGGTAGGCTAAGGTGTAAAGGTGTAACGAAATAAATAGTTGGTGTTATCCTAAAGGATTGGCTCTACTGGTTTTTCTAGGGAATCTTACTCTTAAAATTAGAGTAAACAAAGGGTTTATACGAGGGTTAACTAACCGGTGTGGTCAGTTAATATCATAACATATATAGGCTTTTTGGGTGTAAACCTAAAAATTTACCAGTTTAAACAAGTTACTCCATCTAAATCTATAGTACTCATTATTGTGGTCTTAAATAGATATACCAAGCCAAGTTCTAAAGTCTACAACATCACCAGCACACTCATATTTTTGTGGGATTTTAGGTAAACATTTGGAAACGGATAAGGCCGAATCCTCACAATATCTAATAAGGGTTATGTGTGCAGGTTATGTAACTAGTAATTTCACAAAAGTATGCTTGAAATTTTTTTAAATTTAAGCATAATTTAAGTATATTAATGTGAAAAATAGGAGAAGTAGCATTCTAATTCCCCATCCTCCCACTTAAGTTATACAACATCCTCATTGTATAAATAAAATATTAAAAACAGGGAATTAAAAGAATTAGAACGAAAAACTCCCCTGATATTTGCTCGGTATGATTCTCCAAGTTGAGTATTTGAGCAAGAATGTGTGTTGTAAATGCGTCTAAATTCCAGTATGACTACAACACACATAAGATTCCAGATTATGGACACTTTACCAACATTGTCGATTTCTTTCCATTGAGGTCCTGTGCAAAATATAAGAAAACCATGAAATCCTATCTCGGGTATCCTACGGTTAATATAAAAAATAAAAATAAACTGTACAGGAAACCAATTCGTCATATCCAAAAACTTGGATATGCCGTATGGAGAAACCTGTAAAAAGTATCAATACGATTCAGATTTGCCAGATACGCCGTATCATGTGCATGAATACGCCGTATCCCAAATCTGACAATAATGTTTTAAATGCAAAAAAAATTAAAAAGACTGATAATGTCCAAACATTCAATACGACGTATGGTATGGAGCGGATACGCCGTATTGATGGCTGGGAAGACAGACTCGATAAAATAAATTAAAAACAACCTGGGTTGTCTCCTGGGAAGCACTTTTCTTTTCAGCGAAGTCTTTAAGTTAGACTTTTCTTCAGCTTCCTTTACCACGCTCTTGTCACCAACCATCCTTCGTTCATGATGTGAAAGATCTTTTGGTAAGCTTGACACGCATCTTTATTTGTCAAATCATCGTATTCAAATGCTTTTACAACAACATACTCTTCTTCTTGTCCAAATGAATACTTGATCATCTCAATTATTCTAATCATGCAAACCGGCGGTTCTCGAGCGGGATCGTTAAACAAATCACATCGTCCCTCTTCGTGTTGTTCCTCGTCTTCTTGAACATCACTGTCATTACATGCTCTACCATTCCTACTATCAAGATAAGTGTCATAGGTAGTATTGATGTTTGCGTATGGTCCGCGTATATGATCTCTCCAATTAGTAAATAGAGAGCATTCATGATCGTTTATTTTCCACCAATATTCTTGAAGCTTTACCAATAATTCATAATTGAGTTCGTGGAAGTTTTTGAAAGATCTTTTTAACCATGCGTAAAAATTTATCACACTTTGAGTAGCATCTCCCCATGACTTTTCATAAATGGTTTTTTGCTTCAGGGCTTCTTCTTTCAAACTGATATCCATCAAATTGACATACCATTCATAATCTTGAAAGTAGGTCATGTAACCTACCCGAACCATTCCCGGTAACTCTTCACCATTACAGAATCCATCTTCATTTGAACTGCGGGTAGGCCATTTAGCGTCCCCATTCTTGAAATGGAAAGGTTCGCAAATATGATCACATATTTCATATGGTACTCCATTCTCAGACTATGGCTCATCAAGTTCATTATATCATTCGTTCATATAATATTCATAAGTCTTTGTTCTTTAAATATCGTAGGTAAATAATTCCGTATCAACTTTAACAAGATAATTGAACTCATCAAATGCTTTGCATAGGGGTGTCTCGAAGTCAAATATGTTGGTCTTGATCCTAAAGATTTCAGCAACTTCCTCTTTATCAATCGAGTTTTTATCATTAGGATCGAAGAATTTTTCATCGGTAAGTTCTACTTCAGCATCTCCTCTCGTCCAATAGAGCCATAATGCATTCTTTGTATACTGATCCATTGTCTTATGATTATAGAATGTTGAAGCTATCCATTCACCAAATCCAACATCAAATGGGTCGTATTCCATGTCAGCATTAGTTCCTATAACCTTACAACTACGAGAAGGCTGGTAATATTTCCTAAAAAACTTATGAGTCAAATCCACCCAAGTAGTAATCAAGCCCTTAAATTCATCAGACCATTTGCTTGCATTTCCAACTAGTGAGATCGGGAAAATAGCAAGTCTAAGTCGTTTATGATTCACATTGGGTAAGTCAATAGCGTCAACAATTTTAAGGAAGTATTCGATATTTTTGATCGCGTCTTCTCCGTTAGTTCCACTGAAGGAATTATCGCGCAAATCATCAAGGAATTTTCCTTTTAGTTCATAAGCAGCTTTACCATTAACCGTAATACTTGTGATCCCTGAATAATAATTTGCTCGATTATTAGTAATGAATTCTTCCATGTTTGTATCCGTCTTAATTTCTTCCATTACTTTTTTAATCTACTCACTCTGATTAGCAATCTATAACAAAGGTAAAAATATCAGCAGGATTTGTTTGGAAGAAAGGTAATACATAAAATTAAGCACGAAAATCAAATATGAAGAATCTGTTTCTGCTGTTATATCAGATGATCGATACACCGTATTTAATTAATTTGAATATGCCATATCAGTCTGTTGAATGAATACGCTATATTGGTTAAGAAAGTTAGATACGCCGTATTCAATTAAAGTGAATACGCCGTATCAGGTTATCGACAAGAACAGTGTATAGAAAATAATAAAACACACAAAACAAACAGACAAACAAAACAAACAAATAAACAAGCAAACAAATAAAAATAAATATACATAATTTTACACAAATCTAAATTACACTAAAATAATGCTAAATTAATCTAAGGTTAAAACCAAAATATTATATAAAAATAAAGATTAAACAACTTCACTCCCCGTAGCGGCGCCAAAAACCTGATGTGTTGTCGTGTAGGTTCTTATTTTAGTTATCAAGTTTTGCATTTATATTTTTCCGACTTAACCTAAAACACTTTAACGGGCAGTGTACCCGATCAGATGTAGTTTCGTTGGTAAGTAGGGTGTCGATCACTAAGAGCGATAGTGTTAATCTTATAGTTCTATCAATATTTTGGTTAACTAAATTAAGTTAATTTAAACTATGTTAATTATAATCTATGTTAAACCTATGCTAATCCTATGTTAATCCTAATTCAAACGGATAAAAAAAGGGGGGGTTCAGTCTGAGGGACTGGCACGGGTTTTGTGGTATCTTAGATCAATTTAAGACACAATAACACACGCAAGCAGATTAATAAAAGATAGAAGAGCGGTCTAGCCAAATATAAAAAAACCATGATTAATCCAATTAAAATGCTGGTTTTTTTATTTAGTACAATGAGTGCTTATCTCGAGGCGGCATATCATTCCAAGATTTAGGCGGTACTTCTACCTAAAACCTAGACAAGTAGAATTCGGTCACAATTAAACGCATCCGCATAAAGCATCCTATTCGCTGATTATAATCTATCTTAGGAGATTAATAATGGTGATCTTATTAAACCATAGCTCATGGAGACTTTACTCACTTACTGCTTAATGGCAATTTATATTCTAGTTGTCCACTGTCCAAATCTTTACCAAATGAATCAGTACGTTATTTGTTGATCCCAAGTCACCTGCTAGTCCAACTTGTTCATATAACACCCCGTGTTTTAAGGTCATTTACGACGTCAATACATCCACTATGTATTTTTAGTATTGTACGCGTTTACTTTTAATCGTAATCGTTAAGTTAAATCGCGTAAGCTAAAAACTATCGTTCAATGTAAACGGGTATCAAACAATTAAACGTTTACATCAAGCAAGTATTAAATAATTATTTTGAGAATAATTATGGTCATTGTTCATTTTTATTTTTATTGGTTACGTAAATTGGTTACGTTTCGCGATAAAATACGTTTAGGCATACCCGGAACCACAAAAATAATTCTACGCTTCAACAAATACTCACTTTTATACCCAATACTCAAAAATCACAAAAATATATCATACATATCTCTATATGGCCGGATTTGGTCTTATGATATCAAAAGAAATGACAAAAATCTTGCAACTTGCTATGTACATTCAACAACTAATAAAACCATAAGACTTTTACAAGTAAAACCCATACCATGACCAAGAAGACTTCTATGTTTTACTCCCCTTTATCTTAAGACTTCTTATACCTCATTTGACTAGTCTTGTATGCATATAAGTCTTGTATACTGGTAAGATAACACATACACTTCAACACTTAACAAAAGAAATCATTTTTCTCTTCTTTTCTCTTTTATAATCCCACGGCTACAAACACCCCTTTTTGCAAATCCATAGCTTGATTTTCTAAGACCATACAAGCATTCACACATTATTCCTATGATAACCTAAGGTGTTTTGAAGGGTTGGTTAAGCATTTGCAAGGTTTAATCAAGTTATTGCAAGATTAGGGTTTCTATTTGGATTAGGGTTTCTTGGTTGTGAAAGCTAGGGTTTAAAGTCTAAACAAGGGTTTAGAGCATATATCTGATCATTATACATCACTCTAAGGTTATCTAAAAGCCCTTAACTTTTCATTTTCATGATTTTATGTGTATATGATGTTTATATAGCAAAATCACCATTTAGGACTTTTAAACATGTAAAAAGAGTTTTTACATGTGATCATCATTTTGTATACTTTTTAATATGTTAGGTGATTGGTAATATCATGATATAATAGGATTATAAGTATTGTAACATTTTGGTTAAGTGTAAAAATGTATATGCATAAACTTGTAATTAAAAGTTACTTAAGGAAAGTTATTGATTTCATGTGATGTTAATGACTTGTTAATCTTGATATCATGGACTCATGTGGACATATGATGGACAAATGAACACTATTATATGTAATACATAGTATATTAATAATATTGAAAGACTTGTGGTAGTTTACTAAATAAAAAGTATATAAAAATAAAGTTATACAAATAAACTCAAAAAGATATTTAGGGGCTGTTTTGGCACGAATTTTTAGGCATGTATTTTATGTTTTATAAACATACTACATCTCATGACGATTCCAAAAAGGTAAGAAACTCGAAAAACCGATTTATAACGAAAAAGATACGTAGTTTACGAGTTTTACGATAATAACCGGAGTTATAAAAGAATTTTTATAAAAACTTGTTATAAAAATTCTACAAACAGAAGGTTTGGTATTTTTATTAAATCACACATATTTTTAGGATTCCAAAACAATAAGAAACGTAATTTTTCAATTAAAAACGAAGAAGTTATGAATTACGCGAGTTTATATACTTAAAATGTATAAAAATACTTTTATAAAACTATTTTTATAAAAGTTACTGTTCATCTCAGGAACATTTGTTTTTGTAAACCTCATAAATAAATAGAACTTTCAATTACGAGATCGTGCTCGAAAGAATCGCTAAAAACGGAGCTATAACGAATAAAATACGACATTTACGGGTTTTACGACAACTAAAACTATAAAAATAACTTTATAACTGGTGTGAACAGTAAAAAGTACTGTTCACCAGTAGGTCAAAAATATGAAAATATAATATTTTGATAACTCGTCTTAATACGAAAGCGTGGACATAAGAAACGTAAGAAACGGGCTTAAAACGAAGAAATTGCGTCGTTTTTACTATCGAACTATTTATAAACGTTTTAACTTTATTAACACGATTTCACTAAAACGATTAGATGGTGATTAGCTATATAGAAATATACATGGTAGTAGTTACCCAATGTGATTAGTACTTATACGACCTATATTGGATTAGGTTGCATTCGATCATTACCGTGACGCATTTTCTGTGATATACTTGATATACGCTCACTCAAGGTGAGTTCATAGCCCCACGTTTTACATTTTACAATGATTTATAAGTTTTGGGGTGAGAACATGCTTTGTTTTACAATTGGACGCAAGTAACTTTGAAATACTTACTGTTTTGGATATTGCATACCATGCAATACTTACTGTTTTGGATATTGTATACCATGCAATACTTACTGTTTTGGATATTGTATACCATGCAACACTTACTGTTTTGAATATTGTATACCATGCAATACTTACTGTTTTGGATATTGTATACCATGCAATACACACTCTAAACAATTGCGGTCCTACACTCATACAATTTACAAACCTATGAATTCACCAACATTATTGTTGACGTTTTAAAGCATGTTTTCTCAGGAGATCAATGAGGTACAAGATAAGGGATACATTGGTGGTCATTATTTTGGAAGTCATTTGCATTAAAGATTTGGTTGCATTACATTTTGGAGGAACATTTATTATGAACTGGAATCTTTGTATAATTTAACAATGAACAAGTAAAGCTTCGGGCTTTTGTAACAAACATTTTGCTAAATCCAATGTATCGGTTTTAAACGAAATTTTAAAAGTCATTCTTATATATCTTGTGTTCTTGATCTATAAAGTACCGCTCCCAAACCCATATTCCGCTACGACCCATTTTGGGGGTGTTGCAGTTCATATTAACCAATGGTAAAGATAGGGCATTAATTGTGATCCTATTATTCTAGATATATATATCCTATATGGAGAGCCATCCCGATATCTAGCTAACTTGGTTGGTATCACTAGATCCAATTGAATGATAGGTCGCATACAAAAGCATGTAAACAAGTATGAATTGATAAACATAAACAAGCAATCAACGATAAATTAAGCAATTGATATAAACAAACCAAACATTTAAATCTTCATAATCATGGCTAATACCCAAGGGTATTAGCCCTTAATCATTGTAATCAATACAAGAATAATAATTCAACCAAGGTAAACTAACCGAGTTAAACAAATGATACCAAAAATCGAACGATTACTAGAGTATAGGAGATTACAAGGTGTTTCCTATGGAATTAATAGCTTTGTTTGACCTCTTCTACTCATCTTCTCTTCTAAAAATTGATTTTTGTGGTTAGGGTATCAAAAATATGATCAAGCACACCTAAAACTTGTTTTTAGGCCTTTTACTTATAATGTTTGGAATTTGGTCGATACGCCGTATTGGTTGAAGTCAATACGGCGTATTGGAAGTTTCTTGGAGTAGGGATCATGTTTAATATCTTCCAGAATATTTTATTACTATATTTTGGATACGGCGTATAGAAGACTTTTGGATACGGCGTATTGAACTTTGTTCTTCGTGGTTTCTTGTGAAGTGCAGGCACGTATACGTCATATCTTCCTTGATGGATACGGCGTATTGGTTGTCAGAATAGTATTCTTCAGATTTCTTCATTTAAGATCCGAAATGCGTGCCTTTTAGCTAATCTTCACAAAGTACTCCATAAGTACTGCAATTCTTAATTATAAACGATTAAGAATCAATTCTTGCAATAATTTATACAAGATGGGTAATTTACATAGGATAAATGATGCTATAAAATTGACGTTATTTGATGTCATCAGGTATACTAAAAGGTTTGATTTTGCAGGTGATTACTCTTAAAATAGATGGCGTTCAAAAGGAAGAAAAATTGAAGAAATGTGTTCAAACGGAAGATCTTTTACAGGACATATCAGAGGATGAGCCAGAAAACAAAGATGACACATCTCCCAAAAAGGTAACCATATGTTTACCATTTGATAACCTTTATGTAAAGTTTACAATTTGTTTGTAATTTTGTATCTTTATCAGGATGTTGGTTATTTGTATTGCTGTGATGTTAACGGAGATGTTCCGCACTTTTTCGTGCCTGCGAATTCCATTAGCCAACTAATAATCAAAGATTTTGCTACCGATTTATCTGTGTTAAACGGATTTTGAAATTTTTCAGAAAATGGAGAGGATGAAGATGATTGTCAGGTAATAAATTTACTATTTTTATATTGTTATTTTTTGTATTAGTGTTTAAATACGTACTAATTTTGGTTTAAACTTGTCACAGCATTACAAATACACATACAGTTCTAAGCAAGAGGATCCGATTATAAGGTTGGCAGATCAGAGGCAACATGATGATATTTCAAGGATGCAAGAAGAGGCTGACCAGAAAGTTGAGTCTGAGATCCGAAGGTTATACAAGCATAGGGAGGCGAGGTTGAATAAGATAGCAAAAGAGGATAAACAAAGAAAAGGCATAGGGCATACGAACTCATCTGCTCACATGAAATTAGCTATCGAGCGTTGTATACCAAAAAAGAGGAAGTTTGTTGATGTAATAAGGTCTCTGTATAATGGATTGTCTACAGCTTTGAATGTTCTTAGCATGGAACAATTGGCCAATCAAAAGAATTTATTGAATCCACTTATGATTGAAAAAATGCAAGGCTCTCAAACCTTGGATTGAGGTATGTAGTGTGTATCATGTACTTATTTTTGATCCATTTTATTATACTCATGTATGAAATATTTTTTTTATGAGATCTGAAACGCCCATTCAAAAAAATTGACAAAATATTCTTGAGCCATGATTTGGAGGAGTTTTTGAATAGGTATGTTGTGGGTCGTTGTAAATTCCTTTGGTGCAATGATCTTGTTTTTGATCGTAGTTTCTGGCATGGTGTAACCTTTGCCTTTTTTGTGTTCTGAATATTTCATTTATAGTCTTTTGACTATTTGACTTTTGTTAGTTTATTTAGATTTTTGTACTGTGTTGACGGTGGTGATTTTATGAGATATGTGATGAATTGTGGTTTATTGTGATTAATAATCTCTTTTGGAATGTATTATTGTGTTATGTGTATTCCGAGTGATTTGTCCCGTGAATTTTAAGAAATACCGAAAAACGAGTCCGACACGTCCGTTAATGTCCAAATTGAGTTTTAAAAGGTTTAAAGTGAAAATATGTCATGTGAATACTCTAGGTTAATGGAAAAGTATTTTTAAAGTGAATAAAAATGCTAATTAACTTTGGGGTAAATTTTACGGTTGAGTTTTACGAGTATTTAAGTGATCCCGACACGAAAAGAAAGGCCCGAGACCCCATGGGATACCATGGCCAGTCAAAAGAAGACTAGGGAGACAAGGTGGCTTAATTTTAGCTAACCTTGTCCAAATTGTACATAAGATGCTTTCTTTATCCTCATTTTTACACATAGTTCATTTTCAAAATCAAAAAAATATCCTCTCCCTTCTCTCTTTTGTTCGTCCGCACCTACAACACACACACGCTCATAATTTTTTAATTTTGATTAAGAAAACATGAAGACATAAATATTTGGGATTGATTCTAGTGTTTGGTTATTCATGTAAACAACGTTTGGGTTGTCCGGTTCGTGTCGAAATCTACAAATTTGAATATTTTCTTGTAAGTTTTCAAATTTAAATTTCGTTTGTCCTTTTGGGTTTATTTTTATACATAGATGTTAGTTGTACAAGTTGATCGTTGTGAAAATCGATTTTTGAAAGCGAAATAAATAAAAAGGGTGGTGTTTGGTTTGTGAATAGTAAAAAGAAAAAAAAGTGTTTTTGTAGTTTTGATATTGTGGTCGTGATGGTTGAATAATATATGATGCTAGAATGCTTATTTTTTATAGTAGCTAGTATGGCTTATTCAGGCTTATTTTTAAGCTATTTCTTGGCTTATTTGGGCTTATAGGCCACAAATGGATTCCCAAAATCACTAATTATTTTTATGTTATGACGTATGTTGTGGACTATTTTTGAGGCTTATGGTAGTAACCAAAAGCGATACGTAGCTTAATAGCTTATTTTAAAGCTTAATATACATATTTTGGAGTTTATGGGCTCACGACCCAATAAGTCTATTTGAGCCGTGGCTTAATGGGAGGGCTTATTGTGGTCCAAATTATTTCTACATATAATTATATACTTATATATGTAAATGGACTTTGGTTTTGGACTTATATATGTCCTAATGGACCCTTGTTGGGCCTTAAGGCCCAATAAGCGATATGTAGTAGTTATAGGAATTTTGATGGACCTTTGAAAGTGGAAATGTATTTACGAAGTGATATTGAAAGATATTTAGGAAAAACGTGTTGGTAAGCGTTAACGATTTAGATTTTGAAATTTTGTCAAAAATTGTCGAATTTGTGAAAAATGTTGAAATAAGGTTTGAAACCTTGGAAAACGTTGTATAAACGTACGAGTCATGATGAAATTTCGTAAAAAGTTTGTACTTAGAAAATTTCTTAAAAACATGATTTTGATTTTAAATAATAAAATAATATTTAATTATTTTATTTTTATTTATTTAATAAATTCACTAAAAGACGAAAAATATATTTTTTCTCGAAACTTGTCTAAAGTGTTTATTATGAGTAAACGTTTCATTTTCAACCGTATAATGATTATTTTGAAGTGACTAAGGTGTACCGAATGGACTTGTCGAGATATATTTATAATTAATAATTATAAATATTTATTATATTACTTATCTATTTTCTTTAAATAGTATAAGTATGTATTATCGGGGAATGAGATTGATATGATTGTGTAAATAAGTTGTCAACCATCACGCCACTAAACTATTTTGGGTAATTGTACAGCGCGTCAAAAACTCTATGCATCAAACGTGAAGATTGTTTTGGAATTGGATGATTTAAATTGAGACATTAACTGGACTATGTCGTGTGCGGGCATCGTTGCATTTGCTCGTGTCATTGAGATTTGGTTGCTAAAGACTTGCTTGAGGTGAGTTCTCGTAGCCCCACTTTTTACTGTTTTTCCGTTGAGGGAAAACGATACTCAAATGTGTTTTGAAATGTTTTTGAATTGATCTGTGCGAAATGTGGTTTTATTTTTAGGACAAGATATGTGCTTATGACTGCTATGTGAATATCATGTGATGCATGATTGTTTAGATTGCATGGGTATGCCTACCCAGTGTTTGTGAGATTATTGGATCGGATGGGTATGCCTACCCAGTATTTGTGTGATTATTGGAGCGGATGGGTACGCCTACCTAGGTTTGTGTGTGGTCCTGCCCTAATTTTAGTCTTCCAGCTGGTAGGCCCTTTAGGTGCGTAAGTGACATATGGTTATTGATTAGCGGTGATGCTAAGGTTGTTTGCTTATATTCACTGTCATATAGCACTATTGTCCACTGTTGAAATATTGGCATAGCTTTTGGGTTTAAGGTCAAACCTACGAGCTCACCAACATTATTATTGACGTTTTCGAGTATCATTTTTAGGTGAAGTGAAAGAAGAGTAGTTTGGTGATTGATAGCAGGCTTAGAAGTATCTCGGGTGGAATTTCGTTTGAAGTCTTGCTTGTTTGTTGTTTTGATTCTAGTTTTTGGATGTTTTGGATTAAGTTTGGATTATGGTCCCCTGTGAGGGCATTAGAATAATTGTAAGAGATTGTGGATTTTAGTTTCGATTTGGGACATCACTTGGGTTTGTTCAAGGTTGATGGTCTTCATAGCACTTGGAGTTTATGCAATGTAGTTTTCTCTATTTTGTATCTTGTGTTATGATTGATCATTATGTTGCATTTCTGAGTTTCCGCCATTGTCGGGGTGTGACACATGGTTTGTGTGGTCTTGATGATAATCGCAAAGGATGACTACTTGACGAGGTAAACAAATATTCATATAGTGATTATATAGTTTATAATTATTTATCTTCTTATGAAACGTGTTATTTTTTTGTGTTTTCTCTAGCACATTGATCTTTGGGTTACGTACATGTGGCACACCTGACCATCGGATATGGATTAGGCTATGGTTAGCTGTTACTTTCTGACACTTCTACTCTAAGGCTCTATGCCTTTGTTTTATGCTAACAATTAGATATACCTAGTAGCATGGAGTAATGTTGAGTGGGTACAGTTTTCTATCCAGTGTTAATAAAATATAACTTTTGAATACAAGTTATCTTATAGTTACACTCGTAATATATTTGTGTAGGTCTTCATTCTAATAAATGAACCAAAGCATCATTGGTCTCTTGCAATGTTTCACATCTGTTCGGGAATTGTTACATTCTATGACAGTAAAGAAACTCAAGATAAGAAATTTTGTACGTGGTATTTGAAGATGAGGGGGTGTTTAGAGGAGAAAATTCATGTGGTTCTAAAGGAGACGGGTGTGTTTGAAAAGAAAATTATTCATCCAACAAAGTATAAGATTTCATTTATTCACACCGACCATGTTTCCAAACAGGGTGGGGTGTTTGGCGATTATGGTGTATTTCTATGCATGTTCCTATACAGGTCATCCTCTCCTATTTGTTTTGAAATAAAAGTGGCAATAAGTTTTTAGTGTTGTTTGTGATTAAGTTATATTTTCCTATTCTCCATACAGGTTAGCATACGGTGTCCCGTTAGATGTTGATGATCCTGTACAGACTGCACTTGCATATCGGGAACAAATGATTCGCTTTTATTTCCAGCACAAGATGTTCTGTCATTGAATGTTGTATGTCTTTCTTTTGCTAACATTTCCAGACCTATGTTATTTTGTATTTGAACTCTATATGGTGCTTAGATGTTTCATTGGGGAATGGTATATGTTGTGCTATATACCCTTAGCATTCGTGCTTAGATGTTTCCCAATGGCATTTAGTTTTTATTTTTGTAAGTTGTTGTGTAAATCATTTTTGAATTTGGATTCTATGCACAATAATTTACTGCACCATTCAAAACCTTTTCTTAAATTCCTACTATTCATTATTACATAATAGATTTCAGAGTAGTTCCGACAATACTAAACATACTAATCAAAATAGATTCAATTAGGGGTCAGCCAAATTAACAGGATCCCATGTAAAAGGCATTGAAGAATTTGTGTGTTGTGAGATTTCACCCAAGTTAAATTGATTAAATTAAAACGGAATTGTTGGATGTGGGTTTTGTGAGCTTCCGCCGAATCTAAATTGATTCCATGTAAACGGCATTGTTGGCTGTTGATCTTGTGACCTCCCATAATTGTTAGTGTAGGCTGCCTCATAGTCTTGTAACCTCCCATAATTGTTAGCGTAGGATGCCTCATACTCTTGTGACCTCCCATAATTGTTAATAGGAAGGTTGGATTCCTTTTCCATACAAATTGAAAAAGAAATTAAAACTTACAATTATGTTAAATTTTTAAATGATTAGCCCAAAAACAAGATATCATTTTGTCACTTACTTGATTTCTTGGAATTGGTTCATTGCGTGCAGCTCTTGTGTGTCTACGCACACTGCACCTTGAACATCTTACTTGTATTGGTTACCCCCCTTAAGACTTAATACAATCTTTGTTTTTTTTGTCTGCCTGGTGAGCGCCTATCCATAAGTGGTGGCTTTACAACTTGCAAGCCTTTAGGAAACTGCCACGATGATGGTTCCCCCAATGGATATACCAACTCTTTGTAAGTAGTGTAAAGCATTGTTTTCCTAAACCAACCTAGCGCCAACTGACTACAATCAGTGCGTCCCACAACTCTACCAACCGCTATAACATGACCACATGGTATACTCGAAAGTTTCCATTTACGACAACTGCATGAGATAAGTAGTTAAATCTACTTGGTGTACTTTTCGACGATCATCCACCTGGTAAAGTTTACCATGTTAAATTGTGTGCACCGTCCAATTAGCGCTCTTTTGCATGCGGTCCTTTACTTTTGTAGTAGCCCAGTCACTAAGTGTATGAACGGTTGCATCTGAAATAATTTGTCGTTAATCATATATTTACATTCCTTTTTTGAAAAAATTATTATAGATAAAAAACAATATAATACCTTGATATTTCTCGCGGTGAGCACAAAACCACTTTTGTAGAAGCTCTTTGTACCACTCCATTAGCATCGTTATCGACGCTTTTCTGACATGCCTTGTTAAATTATTGATTGACTTCGCACTGTTTGATGTCATGTAATTGTAAGGCTTAGCTGGGCACATTGCTCTAGACCATGTTTCAAATCCAGCGTCTTCAAGTTTTTTGTAAGCTTCCGGTCTAAAGCCGCAAAGGTCGGAAAGTCTTCTTTGAATTTCGTCAGGTGTGTATGCTTTGCATGTCTTCCAATATATAGCCCGAAGCTTATCACTTTTCATTTTGCAATTCAACATCAGATGCCTGCAACAATACCCATGATGCATTCGGGAAAACCGTTTTGCACGCAAGGATGATTCCCGGATGTCTATCCGATATGATTGCCAAATTTGGAACTTCACTGATTGTTATTTTCTCAAACTATAATATATATATAATATATATTAAAATATAAAATATATAAGTATAATCTAAAAAAAACAACAATCAATAAAACCGGGAGTAGTATAGAATGTTCCCGGGTCGTTTATCCCCAACGAGGCTGTGCTGGAAAATCGATACAGTCGGAAGA
>BQNB010096404.1:0-21801 GCA_026074375.1 Tanacetum coccineum
AATTAGAGTCTAGTTAAAAAGAAAAATTCATTTTAGGTTTAAATTTGGAAATTTAGGATTTCTTAACTGCCATTTAGGGTTCCCGTTTTGCGTTTTTAGTCAAAGTTTAATTTCCCGTTATTGTTTTCGTGCTTAATTGTTTTCATTTGCTTATTTTAATTGTTTTTACTTCGTAGAAATAGATAATCAAATCAATCTTTGTTTCCAATTCAAATCATTGTCCGAACAACAAACGTGGTTTCAATTTCACAAATCGTTGGGGAATAACGACTTGGGAATCATACTTCCCGGTTAATATACGTATTATATTATATATATTTGTGAAGATTCTCCTTTTTACCTTTGTCCTCAAGGGTAATTTTGTAATTTTCTTTCATATTATATTTTATAAATACGTGTGTTGCTTTGCTTGCAATCAATTTTTAGGAATTTGATATCACCATCCGTGATAAAAAAGGAAGTGAGAACCTTGCGGCAGAACATTTATCTAGACTTGAGAATCCTCATAAGGATGTGTTAGAAAACAAAGACATAAATGAACATTTTCTTTTAGAAACTCTTGGAGTTATTACCTCATGGTTTGCGGACTATGCCAACTACCATGCGGGGAATTTTATCATCAAAGGAATGATAACTCAACAAAAGAGGAAGTTTTTCAAGGATGTTAAACATTATTTCTAGGACGATCCCTATCTTTTTCGTACTTGTGCAGATCAAATCATTCAAAGGTGTGTGCATGGGCAAGAAGCTTTTAAAATCCTCAAAGCTTGTCATGAAGGACCCACCAGGGGCCATCATAGTGCCAATCTTACCGCTCGAAAAGTATTTGATGCCGGTTTATTTTGGCCTACCATATATCGAGATGCCCATACGATGATCAAATCTTGTGACACGTGTCAAGACAAGGCAAAATTTCACAACGAAATGAGATGCCTCAAAACGCTATCCAAGTTTGTGAAATCTTCGATGTATGGGGTATTGATTTCATGGGACCATTTCCATCTTCACATGGGAATAAATACATCCTCGTAGCCGTTGATTATCTTTCGAATGGGTTGAAGCAAAGGCACTCCCCACAAATGATGCTAGAGTTGTAGTTAAGTTTTTGAAGTCTCTTTTTGCCCGATTTGGAACGCCTAGAGCTATTATAAGCGATCGTGGGACCTATTTTTGTAATGATCAATTTGCTAAAGTAATGTCTAAGTATGGGGTCACTCATCGTTTAGCTATCGCTTACCACCCTCAAACAAGCGGTCAAGTGGAGGTGTCCAATCGCGGTTTAAAACGTATTCTAGAAAGGACGGTTAGAGAAAACTGTGCCTCATGGTTCGACAAATTAGACGATGCTTTGTGGGCATTTCGTACCGCTTTTAAGACACCAATTAGTTGTACGCCTTACAAATTAGTGTATGGAAAGTCTTGCCATTTACCTATCGAGTTAGAGCATAAAGCATATTGGGCTTTGAAACATGCTAACTTCGATCTTAAAACCGCGGGTGATCACCGTAAGCTTCAACTTAATGAACTTAATGAGCTTCGTGATCAAGCTTACGAGAATTCTTTGATTTATAAAGAGATGACGAAGAAGCTTTACGACTCAAAGATTAAAAACCGCATTTTTAATGTTGGTGATCGAGTTTTACTCTTTAAATCTCGTCTTAAGATATTCTCCGGAAAGCTTAAAACTCGTTGGTCAGGACCTTTCACCATCACCAAAGTTTTTCCATACGGAACAATTGAGTTATCTCAACCCGATGGTCTGAACTTTAAGGTGAATGGTCATCGTGTGAAGCATTACTTCGGAGGGGACTTACCACCCAAGGTAGTCCAGGATCTCCACACTTTCTCCAAGGACGAATGAATTCGGGGATCGAGTCAAGCTATGTGACTCGGTTACCAAAAACAAAGCACTTCGTGGGAGGCACCCCATGCTTATCCTTCTATCTTCTTTCTTATTTCTATTGTGATGTGAGGAGGCTTGTACTCTTCCGATTCTTGTTGTTTGTGCTTGTGATTGTTTGCAGGATTCACCCAAAATTTTCTAAAGACTCTCGTGTTCGGTGTTTTGTCCCGGTCCACTCGAGCTTCCTAGCCTTTGCTTGCCATTAGTTTGGGGAAATCCGATATCCTAGATTATTATCGACTAACATTTATCTTTTAGCATACTTGATAAACGGCTTGAGATTTTTGTGATACTTTCTCCATGCTTGGATTATGCATTCGACTTTTTGAGTTCTAGTATGGGGTTTTTAAGTCTTAGGCTAGGAAACATTGAGGACAATGTTTAATTTTAGTATGGGGTAGTATATCTTCGATATGATCTTGCCTACTTTTGCCCGTTGTTCTTACGTACCCCGTTTTCCCACAAAACATTTAAATTTTTAAGTCTTAATATCTTGTTTAATGTTCAAAAAAAATAGTTGACACGAATGTAGGTTTTCCGTTGGTGAGAATGAAAAGTAAATTTTGACCCGACCGGTTTTATATCTTAGCTTTCTCCTTAACTTTAAATAGATTGATTTTGCTAATCTTTTATACAAGGAGCTATAAAACGCAAGTCTAGCTTGAAAAAGTCAAGACTTTGCAAGTTCCCATATTTGATTTTAAATATGCGAAGATCAATTTATTAGAATAAAGGTTGTTGTCAGTCAATGTGACTTATTTAAGTGCTAGTCTTAATTCATAGGCTAAGTGTTCACTAATTTCTTTATTAGAAATTTTAAATTATGAAGAACAAGAGATGATAGAGTAGAGTATAAGTTTTGATGCTAAACATAGAATAGTTGGATTTCTTTAAAGCTCATAAGTGTTAATTGTGGCTTTTTCTCCCATTAGCTTGTTTCACCTTTATATATAATTGTTTAATAAATAAAGTTGTGCGGTTTTTTGGTTAATAATTAGTTCTCAGAAGTTTTCTTTAGATTCTTTGTGATTAAGAGAGAGTATACATCAGGAATACTTAATTTGGCATACTATATGTATCATAATAATAAATATTCTGCTTATCCCTTAAAGAGCCTTAGGGTATATGGGGTAAGTAGAATCTAATAAGTGAAATTATAGCCTTATTCATTCCTTAAAGAGCCTTAGGGTATATGGAATGGATAAAGTTGCTTAATTTTTGTCTTGTTTGTACCTTAAAGAGCCTTAGGGTATATGACATGAATGGTACCTTGCTTAAGTAACCTAATAAAAGCCAAATTTTGGTCGCCTTGATGAAGACTTAATTTTGATGGCATTGGTTTCTTTTGAAAAGGGCTAGAAACTAATTATTGTGTTTTTAACCGTTACGCTTTATTTTCGGAATTAAGAAGTATCGAAATAAAAGTCTTAAAGAGCCTTCGGGTATATGACTTAAATAAAATCTTAAGATATAAAATTAGGGAATAAGGGAGGAAAAGTAAGTACACAATTAGCTCTTATAAGTAGTGTTAGCATCATAACTTGTAATTTACAATGATCTTGTTTTTAAGCTTGGTTTGGAGAGGTGAAAATCGGGGACGATGAATTTATCTTTTTAGACTCTTTATGTGCTTTTTGTTCCATGGTCCTAAAAGTTATCAATGAATAATGAAAGCAATACATTATGTCACACATGAGTAAGTTATAAATTTTAAAGTTATATATTATGGAAAATCATAAAAATAGAAAAAAGTTTTGAAAAATGGGAAAACGGGGTGTTTTATAACTTGTGATTTCTAAACTCTCCCCACAAAAGACTTTACTACTTCTTAAAGGATTAGTTTGGGGAGGTTTTGAGGTATTTGGTTTTAGAGCATATAATATTGCGTGAGGACACGACAATCACTTAGTTTGGGGAATTTTGATATGTGAGAAATCACATATCATTTATATATCAGAAATGGCCCTAAAAAGATGAAATTGTGCATAAAATGCTTGTATATTGCTTGTTTTGTCTTTTGTGATGTGTAGGTACGGATAATGCAAAAATCACAAGAAAACGGCCGAAATCGGACAAACACGGACACGGGAATGGAAAAGCACACAAAAAGACGGAAAGGATTCAAGTTTTCTGCCAAATGGTTTTCTAAAGTCAACATGGTCAACACATGGTCAACCAAAGTCAACATACCAAGACAAATCTTCAAAAATCCTAAAACAGCCCTCAAAAGTTAAATCATATTTCAAAAATAACCCTTAAAGCCCTAACACCGTTATCTTTTTAATATATAAAAGATAACGGTCGTTATCTTTCTAATATTAACCCAATAACCAAGCCTTACCCTTTATAATAACCCATGGCCCAAACCCTAACCTAAGTCAAAGCCCACAAGCCCCAGTCAAACCTTCAGTTAAAAAAGAAAAGAAAAGGCGCGAATAAAAAATTACTATTCATCGTCGTTCTCAAACGATTTACTCATCAAAATCAAAGGGTTAATTCAAATTGATGAGGTGGCCTAAAGATTCGAGTATTAAGCTATGATGTGGCAAAGATAAACGTCACTCAACCTTCCCATTGGTTGAATCCCACAAAGGAATGACACGCAGGATTGTGAAAGAAACACACAATGATTTGATTTTTACATTAAAATCAAGCTAAAAGAAGCACACCACCCTCTGACACAAGGATTGCCATGTTGGCAATCCGTGTGCTCCAAAATTGATCCAAGGAATGAGAATTAAGATCCAATGATTGCATTGATTTAAGGGCCAAGATCAGTTTGAAGAAGGAGCGGGCTAGAAGACCTAGAAGCATCATTTGGCAGCTATAAATACAAGCTCACTCCTCACACACATCATCTCCTTTTTTCTGCATTATTTTTAAGTTTTAGTAGCTTATTTATTTTTCATTTAAAATGTAATTTCCTTTTAAGCTTTTGTAATCTGTTTTGAATATCAATAAAATCATAGTTTGCTTTATAAAATTTGTTTGTGCTCCTTTATTTTCAAAAGCTCATTTTTATTCAAATGTTGTTTAATAAGCTTGTCACTATCTCATAAGCTCTCTAAATCTCTAAGCTTAGATTAGAGCTCAAATTGATCAATAATCTACTTAAATGTTTAAAATCAAAATACCTTTGATATAAATAAGGATTTGAGCTTTTTGGATGATGAACTAGCAATGAAAGAGTTCATAGGACTTAACTAGCTTATCCTTGTGATAAGCTAGAGCTTGTTGATAGCTCACTTGAGCATATTAAGCCTTTGTTGTGCTAAGGCAATTGTAAGTTTCTCTTTCATTAAATTTTTAGCTTATTTTCATTCAGCTTATTCTAGTGCTTATTTTTAGCTTAATTATAGCTTAATTGTTCTTAATAGCTTATTAGTTAATCATGTTCATTTGTTTTTAGTTTATATCTCTTAAATCTTAGATTTCATTAATTCTGCCTTTAAAACTCATAAAAAAAATATTAGCATAACTAGTAGCTTATAGATTCTGCTTATTCAGTAGCTTAAATTTGCTTATTAGGATTATTAGTAGCTTATAAGTATCTGGTATTAGCAATTTGTTCATTAAATCTGAAAATTATAAGCTTAAAATGAGGTTTAACATTTTAAAGGGGTGTTTGGTTCAGGCAAGTACCAACTCAAGTAGTACTGCCTTAGCCATTTAGCCTTTTAAAATTGAGTTTCAATTTCATATTTGAGCTTATAAGATTAGGTTTTGAGGTTCTTCTTAGATTAAATCAGTTTATAGAAAGCTAATGTGTAGGGTGTTTGAATCTGTGATTGTTAGCTCAGGTGTATAAGCAGTTTGAGCTTATGCTTGTTTCAGCTAGTTTCATTAATCAAACTATCTTCAATTTTAGTTAATACAAGTGTTTAAGCCAAGTTTTTTTACTTGTTGTTGTTTTGGTGTTTTATTAAGTGTAGAAGTTAGTCCTTTAGCCTGCACTTGTTATATTTTGGTTTTGGTTTATGTTTGTGCACACTGCATCAGCAGGAAAACAAGATAAAAGGCCAAATTCTAGCTTTGAATTCAGCAGGTTATAATTAAAATTAGCTTTTAATTTTTATAGCATAACCAGTTTATAGGTCAATTTAGATAGAATATAAAAATCATGCTTATTTTAGCATAAAAAAATCTTATTTGAATAACTGTTTATTAATTCTGAAAGATTGTTAATATTCCTTATTCAAAAACTTAAAAAAAAAGACCAAAAATAGGTATTTCCTGTCTGCAAGCTTTTTTCAAATAGATTTTTCATTAAGCATTTTTAATTTTCAAAATAGTTTATTAAAAGTTTGTTTTAAGTAGCTAGTAGTATAAAGTAACTAAAAAAATCAGCCACTAAGGCATACAGTTCAAATTTGTGCTATATAAGTT
This sequence comes from Tanacetum coccineum, assembly GCA_026074375.1. Classification (NCBI taxonomy): domain Eukaryota; kingdom Viridiplantae; phylum Streptophyta; class Magnoliopsida; order Asterales; family Asteraceae; genus Tanacetum; species Tanacetum coccineum. The sequence continues at coordinate 6,290 of BQNB010096404.1, forward strand.
TTAAGTTTAAAAGTCTTATGTTGGAACCTGTTGGGTATAGCAGTTTTGTTACAATGTTCTTTTATTAGTGCGTATCTACTTTTGTGCTTGTTGATTTTCATAATTTTTAACTTAAATTAGCTTATTATATGATATAGGGTAGTAGTAGCTGATTTGTTCCTTTCCGTAACTTATTTCAGTTTCAACAAAAAAAAATTATAGATGAAAAAAAGAAAAAAAAATACTTTAAGATTTTTTCTGTCTTTTAAGAAGAAAAGCAAAAAGCCAGTTTGCCAGCTTATTAGTGATTTTCAAAAAAATAATATCAATAATTAAAATTCTTTATTTTCATCTGTTCTACAACTAGTATGTTGTACTAACGTATGTTTTATCTAATAATAAACAGTCGAGCATAAGTGAGAAAGGAACAGGCCCTGGGACTCGAAACCGCAAAGACGGACCTGCCCTCCCTTAACACACACGACGCACGTTTAACCAATTGCGCGGCACAATAGCTCATGACGTGTACCTCTTATTTTGCATTATTAGACATTATAGCACTTTTTTGGGTTTTAACATAGTTAATATAAAGCCGTAGACTAAATTAGGGTTCGCATTTCCCAGCTTGTTATAAAGCGTGGGGGTCTTTAGGCTATTGTATTTTGTTATTCAAGAATTCCTTGCCATCATTTAGCACTTTCAGGTAATTTATTCTAGATTTTTTGAGGATATAAGATTGTGTTATTATTATAATATCACTTGTTGTTCTTTGTTAAAGGAAGTAGCTTAAAAAAAACGATAAAAAAATAGAAAGTTGTAATCAAAAAAAAGGCGTAAAATTGTTTTTTAGTAAAATTATATTCTTTTTAGTCATAGGTGTTCTCTAGGAAAAATAGTTTTGGGCTTTCGTAGGGTTTAAAATTGGCTAAAATATCATAGATTAGAAATGACCGGAGATCTTGAGTGTTCCGTGTCAGTTTTTTCGTGTTTTTAAATTAAAATGTGCAACCCTTTTTGATTCTAGTTTTCTTTATAACTATACATGATTAGAGAATATGAGTATATAGTAAAATAGAAAAGTTGAAAAATGATAAACTGTTTAGGTGTTAATTTTAGAAAAGATAGGATGTTAAGTCACCGAATTAGGTATTCCCGTGTGTTTGCGTTTTTAGTTAAAGTTTTGCGAATACGCGCGTAACAGATTAAAGGAGTAGGTAAGAATTGTCCTTAATTTTGGCTATATTTTAGAATTTTAGAAAAACAAAGTATTCTTTGAGATACCAATTCAAAGACATTGTCCAGAGAACAACGCGAAGCGAGGGTCTCGAGCAGTTTCATAATCTGATCAAGAGGAATACGGACCACAGGTACTCGACTTACCGTTACATAGTACGTAATTATTATATAGTATTAAAGGAGAATTGTTCAGCTTACTAACCCTTAGTCCTCAAGGGTAGTTTGGGGTAATTTTCTAAACTATTATAAATATTAATATTACGTGTATAAAACTATACGAATCATTTAGAGTGTCGCCGCTGGTCAGTGGTGCGTTTGTGTGAGAAAGATTGTGTCCTTGCGTTTAAGTTTGTTTGATCGTGATTGTGGAGAACATTGTCGTCTTCTCGAAGGGAACGCTTTTTACGACAAAACATCATAAAAATATAAAAAAAAATAAAATATAAAGAAGGTAAAACGCGATATTTTTTTCGTTATCTTGTTAGTGATAAGTAAAACAGTTATAGTAAAATGACAAAAAGAACAAAGCGAAATTTTGCTCATTATTTGCCGGGTTTGTTTCCCAAATCTTTTTTCGAGCGTTAATAGAGTGAATATTTAGAAAAAGTTACCATGTTGGTAAAAGAACACCGAACAAGAGAGAAATACGCGTTCAATTGAGGTAAAATCCATCAATAAGTTCCCCAACTCGTGAATAAAAGAGAATTTTAAAAACTATGTACCGATATGTGTCACTTACGAATACGGTCTTCAACCGATAAAGTAGAGGTAAAATTTGTTACGAGATCTAACCGAGAAGTAAGGAATGATGATATTGTTTGTGTTAAAGTTGTCTATCTCGTAGAGCCGCGTGGGGGATAGCGAATAGTAGATTGGTTGAATTAAACTTTTTGAAATAAGAAACCCAAAAAACGTATTCTTTATTTCAGATTTCTAAGTAACATTAAAAAAGTGCATGGCGCGACGTAGACGTGTCCAATTACAGGCCTAGATAATTTGCAAAATCAAGACGTCACCAATACCAATGAACGTCGAAGACAAGACATGTTTTCTAACACTAGGTCAAACCCGAGGAATTTGAACTAATTGTTGGAAATGGGTTTGGACACGTGTATACCATGGGGCAAGTAAGCTAATCCATGCAACCCACGGAAGGGTAACGAGGAAGCTACTTAGGGTTTGTAACCTGAAATCAAGGCCAGAACAGTGATTGAGATTAAGACAAATTTATTGCTCAAGGCTGTGTTCAAAGCTAGACCCCAATAGGATGGGGTTCCGGTCTGGAGAGTGAAGCAAGATCCTCATGTCTCATATTAATAGTGTTCAAAAGGATTGGTACCGTCTATTCGACTTATGCACATTAGTAGGAATGTGCTCTAACATGATGATAAAGCAGATATGGCGAGATTTTTCCATATGTCGCGGGTCGAGGAGCCGCTAAAGACTTTGTACGAAGTGCAATGAACCCGACCAAATTCGGATCTGAGACTTTGGGAAGGAGACTCATTAATCTAATTTGTGAATCACACGTTGTTTACGCTCCTTCGTGCGAACTACCTCACTCACTTAACAAGAATGAAAGTTTTTTTCCTTCTCGATTTAGAACCACAAATAGAATTAGATAGGAGACTTTTAGTGAAGACGTGTGGGGGAGCTCGTTTGTAGGATTTTGCTTAGTAGCCGGTATGGTCGCCCATGCGCGCGGGGATTTACGGAAGTTAAGCTCAAGTTGATACCTATTTATAAAGGATTTTAAACGAGAATGAAACAAGAACTCCCTTAAATGGCCGCCGGCGGGTGGAATCTTTTGAGTAAGACGACTATAGAGCTTAAAACATAATTGAGAATAAAACAAAAGTTCATTTATTCATGAAAATAGATCAATTGCTTCTAGGATGAAGATGCTACTACTAGTAAAGACGATGAGAGAATAGAAAGCTTTGCGATCAACTTGGTTCGACCTTTAGTCGATAATATGTATTCAAAAAAGGGGTTGTCAGGGTGGGACTGTCCCGGGTTCTCGGGGCTCTGGTTTAAAGGGAGCGAGGTAGGTAGTGAAAGCATGCGTTAACTTGTGGTGGGGTGTGGCCGCAGGGGTGGTCTTGGAAAGAGGGGGAGGGTTGTTAGGCCCGGGGGGACTGGACGCGGGGGTGATTGAACAGATCAGGGCTAAGTGTTGGATGTGGCGTGAGCCGGGGGGGGGGGGTTGTGGGGGGGGGGGGGGACAGGGGGAGGGAAACGCTTGCGCAATCAAGTTTGAAGCGCCTCCAGCGCACGCGAGTGGAACGTCGCGACGCCGGATTGAGTCGGATAGCCACGGCTTTGTTGAGGTTTGATTACTGCTCCTTAGGTTGCTATAATTACTAATTTAGGTTATTCCTCAAATTCTAGTTTTAATCCAGTCAATCTTAGTTCTATCATCTGTGGAATATTTATTTCGGTTTATAAATATTGATTTCAATAAGAATATCAAGCTCAACAAATTAATCATGCGCACCAAATTTTCAGAAAACTACATATAGCTCAGGGCAATCACCCCTCCTCCGCCCTCAAAATCAACCTTTTCAAGTGCCTAATTCACAAGTTCAAACAAGAGTATTATCAAATGATTTTTCAAGTACAAAAAGGAAATAATGATCAGATGTTAAGAAACATGCAAAAATCAAATCAACTCGTTGAAAGAGACCTTAAAAATGTAAATTTAAAACAATATAAGAATCTCACCAATGACATCAGATGAATCACAAACTACCTTTTACCAAAATAATTTGCAAAACAATGATTTGTGATTGTTTCAAAACCAAGCCTCAACTTCGGGACTCTTTCGGAGTAATACCATTCCAAACCCTGAATGGGAGATGAAAGCGATTCACTACTCGAAGTGGTGTTGGCTTACGTGGGACCCTCGATTCCTACAAAACCTTCCTCCTAAAGAGGTATGAGGAAAACGAGACAACTGGATAAAGAGCAAACAACAATTTTCCAGGAAGTACCGGCTCAAATCCCACCTTCGTAAAACCCATTTCTATTCCTGAACCCGTATTTTCATTGAGACTTTTCCTAAAACCACTCCCATTCCGAATCCTATAATCCGCAGAGTTTACCTAACCAAATATCCATATCCTTCACACGTGATGATCAAAAAGACCCTTACAAAGCCTTCGAAATCAAATGGAGAAGATCATCCAATCTTTCAAGATTTGCGCTTCGATATTAGTTTCGCGATGCCAAGATTTGTCCTACGCTTAAGAGTTTGCTCATGAACAAGGAAACGATTGCTTTAGTTAGCGTAAGATACCGTAGGAACAGAATTTGCTCAGCGATGCCCGTCCAAACGCTTCCTAAAAAAGCTGAGATCCCGTCAAGTTTCTTATTCCATTAAGTGGGGGGGGGGTGGTGGTGATTTCCTGGAATTTGAAGTTTGCCACGCCATGGTCCGAACATGGCCGGAGCATAAAACTGTGATGTCCCGGATAGTGCGTAGTTATGGAAAGTAAGCTAGTCTTTACCTGGATCCTTACACAACTCGGATGACTTTTTAGAGTTATGCAGACCCGATCAATTACTTATCCTAAAGGGACTACCGAAGACGTTTTGTCAAAGATGGGAAATATCAATTTCCTACGCCTTTATTTTGTTTGTCGATTTCGAAGCCGATCCCTCGAAGTACCTCTCATACTTTGGGAGATCCTTTTTTGAGGACCGGTCGTGTTTTAATTGAATGTTTATGGAGAAGAAAATACCCTTCGGGAAGTAACAAAGCCATCACTTTTACTCTAGATCAAACACGAGATACTCCTCTACAAATGACAAGTCGATAAACCGAATTGACATCATTGATGCAGTTTGTGAGGAGATGGCTCCAGAATTTCAGGATTTATCTAATTTTATTCGGGTGGCAATCCCACCCCGACCGTCTGAGCTTATTAACTTCCGAATTCAAATTGAGAAAAAATTGAAGCCTTATCTTTAAGGATGAATTCGATTACACAGGGAAAATTTGATTCAAGCCAATTGCGATCCTGAGGAAGGAAATTGTTTTGTGATCGGAAAAATTGTTAAATAATGAACCCTTTCAACTTCCTCCGATTGACCTTAAACAAAGTAAAGTGACCGAGGCAAAATCTTCAATTGAAGAGCCCGAAATTAAAGTTAAAAGATTTAACCGTCTCACACAGTAAAATGTTTTCTTTGAAGAAAACGACAAGTTACCAAGTGATTATTGCAAAAGGCTATAAAAAAAGTGAAAAATATAGCACTCTTGAAAGTTGCTCAAATCTCATAACCGAGCCATCGACTTGGAAAATCACCGACATCGAGGTATCGACCCTCGTATTTTTGTGCAACACAAAATCTAGAATATAGGATGATTACAAACCAAATAGTACAAAGTCAAAGACGGGTCAACCCAAAAATTCATGAGGTAATCAAAAAGGAGGTCCTAAAACTTCTTGATGCCGAAATGATTTACCCGATCTCCGACAGCCCAAAGGTAGTCCCAACATTGTGGATTCTAAAGAAAGAGGAATAAACCGATAGAAGCTAATGAAGAAATTGAATTAATTCTGACACGATTAGTTTACCGGGTGGGCGAGTATGTATCGCCTATAGGAAATTACAAAATGAAGCAACTCGAAAATTATCATTACCCATTGCCATTTTAAGGAATCAATGTTAGAAAGATTAGCCGGAAAAGTATTATTGTTTTCTAGATGGTTTTCACGGTGATTTCCAAATACCATTAGATCCCCAAGACATGAGAAAACAACTTTCACATGCCCATATGGAACTTTCGCGTACCGTCGCATGCCATTTGGCTTGTGTAATGCTCCCGGTACTTTTCAACGGTGGTAGGATGGCCAATATCCATGAAAGATAGAAAAGACAATGTGTAAGTGTTTTATGGTGATTTTCTCTGTTTTTGGGGATAGTTTTGATTTTTGTGCCACACTAATTTAGAAAAGAGCTAAAACGTGTGAAGACACAAATTTAGTTCTTAATTGGGAGAAGTATTCCACAATATGGTGTAGAGAAGGATTGTTTAGGGCATAAAATTTCAAAACGGGAAATTGAGGTCATCGTGCTAAAGTCGATGTTAATCGCGAAGCTACCTCAACCCGACTACCGTAAAAGGTGTATAAGAGTTTTCTTAGGTCATGCAGAATTTACCGACTATTATATCCAAGACTTTTCTAAGATTGCTATACCAAGACTCACCTTCTTGAGAAGGAAATACCTTTGTAGTTAATCAAAGGAATTGTTGAAGCTAGATATATTATGCTTTCAACCTTAAAAAGAAGCTTACCGAAATGCACCAAACTTAGTTGTTCCCGGATAAGAACCAACCTATGTCGAACTCATGTGAGATGCAGGGTGTTCGCGATTAGGCGGTTTTAGTGGACAACGTAAAGGATGAAGCACTTTCAGCCTAACATTATGCTAGCAATAGCAATTGACAGAAGCTCAAATTGTAATACACACACAATGAAAAGGAAGCTAGCCGTTGTGGTTATGCTTTATGATAAAGTATTATTGGCCATATTTGTCTAATCCAAAAGTCATAGTGTATACGGAATCACTCTGCTATAAAGAAACTTTTATTAACAAATAAGACGCTAAGCCAAGGTGCTCAGGTGGGATACCTACTCCTACAAGAATTTTGATAACCACCATCCGTAGATTAAAAAACGAAGTTAGAACCTTGCGGCGGACCAGTTAAACTTAGACTTGAGAATCCTCATAAGGATTTTGTTAGAAAAAAACAAAGACATAAAAGAACATTTTCCATTTAGAAACACTATGAGTTATTTCTAGTGAAATTACCCCATGGTATTAAACGAACTATTCAAATTATACCATGCGGGGAAATTTTATCATCAAAGAATGTCAACTCAACAAAAGAGATAGTTAGTATTAAGGATTTAAACATTATTGTCTGGGACATCCTTACTTTTTTTCGAACTTGTTGCGGATCAAATCATTACGACGTGTGTGCAAGGGCAAGAACTTTTGAAATCCTCAAAGCTTGTCATGAAGGACCCACTGGGGGCCATCATAGTGCCAATCTCACCGCTCGAAAAGTATTTGATGCCGGTTTCTTTTGGCCTACCATATATCGAGATGCCCATTCAATGATCAAATCTTGTGATACGTTGTTCAAGATAAGGAAAAATTTTTCCACACTGAGTATTAATGCCTCAAAACGCAATCTAGTTTTGTAAATTCTTCGATGTATAGGTAATTGATTTCATGGGACCATATTCGTCCATCTAGAGGAAATTAAATACATCCTCGTAGCCGTTGATTATCTTTCAAAATGGGTTGAAGCAAAGACACTCCCCCCCTCACAAATGATGCAAAAGTGTAAGTTAAGTTTTGAAATCTCTTTATATGCCCGATTCGGTACACCTGGGGGGGGGGGGGAGGTGGGAGGGGGGGGGGAGGAGCTATAATAAGCGGACCGTGTACCCATTTTTTGTAAGAACAGTTTGCTAAGGTAATGTTCATAAGAGATTGGGTCGACACATCGTCTAGCTACTGCATATCACCCTCAAACGAGCGGTCAATGGAGGTTCCCAATCGAGGTTTAAAACATATTATAGAAAGGCAGGATGGAGAAAACACCTGTGCCTCATGTTCTAGATAAACAAGATGACGCTTATGTGGCATTTTCGTACTGCTTTTAATGACACCAATTGGTTGTACGCCTTACAAGTTAGTGTACGGAAAGTCTTGCCATTTACCTATTGAGTTAGAGCATAAAGCATATTGGGCTTTGAAACATGCTAACTTTGATCTTAAAACCGCGGGTGATCACCGAAAGCTTCAACTTAATGAACTTAATGAGCTTCGTGATCAAGCTTACGAGAATTCTTTGATATATAAAGAGAGGACGAAGAAGCTTCACGACTCAAAGATCAAAAACCACATTTTCAATGTTGGTGATCGAGTTTTACTCTTCAACTCTCGTCTAAAGATATTCTCAGGAAAGCTTAAAACTCGTTGGTCAGGACCTTTCACCATCACCAAAGTTTTTCCATACGGAACCATTGAGTTATCTCAACCCGATGGTCCAAACTTTAAGGTGAATGGTCATCGTGTAAAGCATTACTTCGGAGGGGACTTACCACCAAAGGTAGTCCAGGATCTACCACAACACTCTCCAATGACAAATGAAATTCGGGGATCGAGTCCAAGCTATGTGACCCGGTTACCAAAAACAAGCGCTTCTGTGGGAGGCACCCCATGTTATCCTTCTATTTCTTTCTATTTCTATTGTGAAGTGAGTGAGTGTGCTTGTACTATCGATTCTTGTTTGTGTTTTACTTGTGATGTTTGCAGGATTGATCCATATTTTTTTTTGAAGACAACGTCGGTGTTTGTGTTTTTGCCCCAGTCCACTCGAGCTTCCTACCATTGCTTTGCCATTAGTTTATGAGAAATCCGATATCCTTAAGATTATTTATCGGACTAACATATACTTTATCACACATTATAAACGGCTAAAGAATTTTGTAATACTTTCTTCATGTTAAGGTTAGCAATAAGACTTTTTGAGTTCTAGTTATTGGTTTTTAGCTTATGGAAACCCTTGAGGACAATAGATTAAATTTAGTATGGGGTAGTATATCTTCGATATTACTTGCAAACTGTTACCTGTCTGTATCCTCACGTACCCCGTTATTTCCCATAAAAAAGAAAAAAAAAATTTTCAAAAATATGAAAAAGTTAAATTTTCAAAAATAAAAAAAGGTTTTTTGTCACAAATTTGACTTTCTTGCTGGTAGAATAAGAGTAAAATTTTGACCCGATCGAGCGAGTTTGTAGCTTCTAGCATGTTCCTTACTATTTAGGCTAAGCCTTTGCTAATTCGCGGAATAATAATACCGTTTTGCTATTTTTGAAGATTAAACTTAAATCAGCATATTTTATGTATGAAATAGCAAAATTTTTAGTTCTTAGATCAAACTTATTAAATATGAATTTTTCCAAAAAAAATAGGATAATATGATAAAAAATATAAAATAATAATAAAAGCAAGGGCTGATAAAAGTTAACTAGCCTCTATGCTGTCTCACAGGCCAATGTGGTAGTCTTCTAAAGAAAGCCCGGATGTAAGTAATATAAATCCGAGGCTGATAAAAGTTTGCTACATCTTGCCCGGCTCACAACCGATGTTGCAGCCTTCTAAAAGGTCGAGGGTTACAATTGCATAAATGTTTAATATTAAGTTTAAATTAATAAATATATTTCTTTTTGAGAATTCAAAAATGCTTTTTGAACTTTTACAATCTATTTTAAAAGCTGAGCATATACGGGAAACTTGAGAGTTCTTTTGAAACCTAAGGTCGCGTGAGTTCCCGATACTATCTCTGTGGGGGTGTCAAAAGTGCCTGGTCACTTAGCCGCAAGGTTGGGATGTGCCAAGACGAAAATTCGCTACATAGGGGGATGATTCTCGACTTCAAACTCATTATTCTTGGGTGGAGACGTGAAACATAGTATTCTTTAGGCCAAAACTTTGATCCATGGTTGAAATTCAACAATAGCATATTCACAATTAGGAAAAATAAAAGTCAGTGAGTAAAAGTTCACAGTTGCAAATATGAATTAGTGGTTAGTAACTTATATTAATAGTTTAGCTATATGATTTCTTTTTTAAGCTGGTTAGGAGCAAGTGAAAAGTCGGGTGCGATGAATATATCCTTTTTTGGGGCATTCTCGGGTAATCGAAATGGCAATACTTGTTTCTATTGATCCCTAACATTTATGGAAATAACAAAGTCAAAATACACAAAGTATATAAATAGTAAAATATAATTAAAAATTAAAAATGGAAAATGGGGAATTTTATAACTTGAGATGTCTAAACTCTCACCCACAAAGTCTTGCTACTATTCAAAGATTCTTTTGGGGAAGTTTTTGAGAATTAGGTTTTAAAAGCATATAATATTGAGTAGGACCTACACAATCACGTTAGTTTGGGGAATTTTGATATGTGAGAAATCACATATCCATTCTATATCAAAACTGTCCCCTAAAGACAAAATAGTGCTTTAAAAAAAAATTACTTGAATCTTGCTATTTTTGTCCTTTGTTGAGTTGTGTAGTTATGGATAAAGCTAAAATGCGGCAAGGAAAAACGGCCAAAACCAGACAAAGCAAGACACGAGATGGAAAAGAGTGTACAAAAGCCGGGGATTTGATAGCAAGAAAGGACAAAAGTCAGCTCAAAGTCAACTCATAGTCAACCCTTGTCAACCACAAAAAGACAAAACCCCTCAAAATACCACAAAAGCCCTGAATGTTAAAACCAACTTCACTAAAAACCCCTAAAACCCTAACTCCGTTAACTAGCTACTAACGGTCATTATCCTTAAAAACTTATAACCTGTTAACCATAACCCGGCCCAATCCCATTTCTTTTATAAAAGCCCATGGTCAAAACCCATTTCACCCGAGTCAAACCCCCACCCAAACAGTTAAACAAGACGGGTCATATATTTTACTTTTCATACATCTTCTTCGCGTTTAATCTAAGTCAAAACAAAGGGCAAATCATAACTGATGACATGGAAGAATGATTCGAGTACTAAGTGTCATGGTGGCAGAGTTTAATACCGTAATGTGAAGGCTCTCATTGATTAAACCCTAGAATGTAATGACACGCATGACTGACAGAACACACCAATCATTGGAATATTGCACTAAATGATTACAAAAGAAGCACACAAGTCTGACACACGGAATGCCATGTTGGCAAACCGAGTGCCACTCCCAAATAAACTAATGGTTGATTATTAGAGAACCCAATGACGAGAAAGAATGAAAGGCCAAGATGAATGTGAGCGTATAACAACTTGAAGGCCTAGAAGCATCATTTGGCAGCTATAAATACAAGTTCACTCCTCACACACATCATCTCCTTTTTTCTGCAATTTTCTTGGGTTTTAGTAGCTTATGTAATTCTTCATTTAAAATGTAATTTCCTTTTAAGCTTTTGTAATCTGTTTTGAATATCAATAAAATCATAGTTTGCTTTATATAAAAATTTGTTTGTGTCCATTATATTCAAAAGTCTCATTTTTATTCAAATGTTTGTTTTAATAAGCTTGTCACTGTCCAAAATTCCTTATAATCTCTCTAAGTTCTCTAAGCTTAGATTAGAGCTCAAATTTACAATAATCAAATTTAATGTTTAAAATAAAAATACCTTTGATATAATAAAGTGAATTGAAGCCATTTTGGATGATGAACTAGCAATGGAAGAGTTCATAGGACTTTTACTAGCTTATCTTTGTGATAAGCTAGAGTTGTAGAAGAAGCTCCTTGAGTTTTTAAAAGCCTTTGTTGTGTTAAGGCAATCGTAAGTTTCTCTTTCATTTAATTTTTTAGCTTATTTTCATTCAGCTTATTCTAATGCTTATTTTTAGCTTAATTATAGCTTAATTGTTCTAATATAGCTTATTAGTTAATCATTCTCATCTGTTTTTAGTTTATATCACTTAAATCTCAGATTTCATTAATTCTGCCCTTAAAACTCATAAAAACGAAATTTTTTTTAGCATAGTAGTTAGCTTAGTTGTCTGTCTTATTTAGTTGCTTAAATCTGCTATTTGGATCTTATAAAAGCTTATTATTATCTGGTATCTCTATTTTGTTCCTTAATTCTAAGTATCATAAGCTAAAAATGTATTTTGGAAAAATTAAGGGGTGTTTGGCTAATGACAGCATTAACTTAGTTAATGTTGTCAAAGGCTATTAAGTCCTTTGGTTATTCTTTAAATCCATATTGAGGTTTATGAGAATTAGTTTTAAAGCTTAGATTAGAGTTTGTTAGCTTAAGTTGTGTTTTTGCATTAGTAGTTATAACCTGTTAGTATAAGTTGAGATCTATATGCATTTTAAGCTTGAATCAGTCCTAGCCTTTATCTACTTGTTGTTGTTTTGGTGTTTTATTAAGTGTAGAAGTTAGTCCTTTAGCCTGCACTTGTTATATTTTGGTTTTGGTTCATGTTTGTGCACACTGCATCAGCAGGAAAACAAGATAAAAGGCCAAATTCTAGCTTAGAATTCCGCATGTTATAATTAAAATTAGCTTTTAATTTTTATAGCATAACTAGTTTATAGGTCAATTTAGATAGAATGGGGCTTATTTTAGCTTAAAAATCTTATTTGAATACCTGTTTTTAGTCTGGAAGATTGTTATTTGTCTTTTCATAAAACATAAAAAACAAAAAAAAATATGGTATTCTGTCTGCAAACTGTTTTCAATTAGATTTTTCATTAAGCATTTGTATTTCAAAATAGTTTTTAAAAGTTGTTTTAAGTAGCTAGTAGTATAAGGTTTCTAAAAATATAAGCCACTAAGGCATAAGGTTCTATTTGCTTATTAGAATTTAAGTTTAAAAGTTCCTTCAGGGACTGTTGGGTTTCAAAGTTTGCATAAGTGCTTATTGTGACTTTTCTGATTATGGCTTATATTTTAGTGCTTATTTCTGTCATTTTCAGCTTATTAGGGTAGGGTTGGGTAGGAAATTAGCTTATAGATCTTTATCATTAGCTTATTTAGTTTTGTAGCTTATAAAGTTTTCTAAAAAAACCAAAAAGAATAAGTAGTGTAATCTGTTTTAAGTTTTAGCAAATTTCAGCTTATTTTTCAGATTTTCAAAAATAATTTCTTTTATTAAAATTGCTTATTTTCATCTTTTCTACAACTTTGTTTTTAACTTTTTCTAAAAAATAATAATAATAAAAACGAAAGGCATGGGACTCGAACCCACGACCTCTCCCTTAAACACACACGCACTTAACCAATATGCTACAATAACTCATCCGTTTACTCTTCTTTTCATTATTACTTTATACACTTTTTGGTTTTAACTTTTTAATATAAGTCGTAGCTTAATTGGGTCATTTCCCAGCTTATTAGATAAGCTGGGGTCTTGCTTTTATTTTTATTAAATTCCTTGCATCATTTAGCACTTTCAGTAATTTTTCTAGATTTTTAGGATTAAGTTTGTTATTTTTAATCATTTTTCTTTGTTAAAATCTTTAAAAATCATAAAAAATAGAAAATTAATCAAAAAAATAAAAATCTTTTTTAGAAAATTTTCTTTATTCATATAGTTCCTAGGAAAAATAGTTTTGCTTTCGTAGGGTTTAATTTGCAAAATTTCATTTTCTAAAGAACGAGATTAGTTCCCGTTCACGTTTTTTATGTTTTTAAGCTAAATTCAACTCCGTTTTTGTTCTAGTTTTCTTTAAACTTACTTTTTAGTTAATTAGAGTATATTAAAAGTGAAAAATTAATGTTAGGTTTAATTTTGGAAAATTAGGGTTTTTAATCACCGTTTAGGGTTTCCGTTTTGCGTTTTTAGTTAAAATATAATTTCGCGTAATTAAAGTTAGGTTTAATTGTCCTTTAATTTGCTCTTTTTTAGAATTTTAGAAAACAAATCTTCTTCGAACCAATTCAAATCATTGTCCAAACAACAAACGTGGTCTCAATTTTATAAATCTTCAAGGAATACGACCCGGTAATCACTTACCGGTAAATATACGTATTATTATATATATTTGTGAGAATTTTCCTTACTACCTTTGTCATCAAGGGTAGTTTGGTAATTTTCTATACTTATTATATTTTATTATTACGTGTATAAAACTATACGAATCAGGCTTGCACACCCGGTTCATTAAGTCCATGAAAACCACTGGTGCATTGGTTAACCCCAAAAGGCATAACCGTAAACTCTAAGTGTCCATATCGCGACCTAAATGCCATCTTTAGAATATCTTCTCCATGTAATCTTTACTGATGGTAATAGGAACGAATATCTATCTTAGAGAAATAACGCGAAACTTGTAACTGGTCGAACAAGTCGTCGATCCTGTGGAGATTCTTGGTGGTCAGCTAGTCCAACTCTCGATAGTCTATGCACCTTTGAAATGAACCATCCTTCTTCTTGAACAATACAGGTGCCCCCCCTACGAAGAGTGACTTGATTGAATATAACGTATATCAAATGAATCCTAAGGGTTACGAACTATCGAATAGGGTAGCAAACGAATATCAAATAAAAAGCTAGAAAACATCTAAGGGATTTCACATATGCAAATAGATGCGGATCAAATGTCATAAGAATCCTTAAAAGAAAGGATATAATATATGTACCGGTAGAAAACGACAACGAAAAAATCAACATGTGTACCACGACAAAAGGAACACATAACAAATAACAATACGTATCAAGATTGATAAATGAAAAGATAGGATTCTTATACCAATAACCGACTTTAATCGAAAGAACCATGACTCGCGCGAACTTACACCTTTTTATATATAAATAAACATAAACATATATAAATATATAACAAGGATCAGGACCCACATATAAAAAAATCGTCTTAAATATAATCTTTATAAAATTCATTTTAATCATGGTTGTCATAAAAATCTAGAGATAGTTATCTAACGGTGTATCGCATCTTACCACTATAAATCATTTTAAACCTACTTTTCATAATAGAAATAAAATTTATTAACCACAAAAAAAAGAGTTTCGTATCTTATTTGTATAGACCATTTTAAACATATTTTATTCACAAAGATCATTTTAAACATGGTATTTACAGTCAACCTGTATCACATCGTTTTATAAAAATCATTGTAAACATAGTTTTTATAAAAATAAAGAGACATTTACAAAAAAAAGCGATGTGATAACATATTCATAAAATCATTTCAAAAATAGTTTTCCCCAAGCACCATCAAGATATACTTCAAAAGAATTTTCATAACTCGACAACAATATAAAATATATTACTCAAACAAAAGACATCGTAACACAAAAAGGGATTGTAAAATATCGTAAAGACTATAACATAATTCTATTATTTGAAAGCGAAAGAAAGTACAAGGAACCATATAGTCAGAATAACAGTGAAACGAACATGCACAAGAGAAATTCATACAAAGACATTACGAACCAAAAGAAGAACGTGAAGACTCATCCGTACTTATGATCAAAAGAAAAAAAACATAGAAAAGCGTCGGTACTAACATGCCACAACATGTTAATCGAAAACCAAAGGATATATAAAGAACAGAGTAATGATCCGCACTAATATGTTAGGAACAATTAGTGCTTAAAAGAAATTTTTTTGATACTCATACGAGTAATCAATGCAACGAAAGAACCAATGAAGCACACCAATATCCAAAGAAGCAGATCCAAACAACCAATATTTATCAAGACGCCGAATAGGAAAAATAGGACATCCGTACTAACATG
>BQNB010096406.1:0-25633 GCA_026074375.1 Tanacetum coccineum
GAAAACCCAATCAATCTTCGAACCCATTCAAATCAGTTTCCAATATCAAGCGAGGTTTCAATTTCTCAAATCGTTGGGAAAACAACCTGGGAAATCATATTTTCCGGTAAACATACGTATATTATATATTATATATATATTTTAAAGAGTGAATTTTCCTTAGGGAATTTTCTTAATTGCTCTTGTGATATTATATCATATATTTTATCCGCATATCAATAGCCATGGATTTTTCATAAAGCTACCAAAGACAACAAGTAGTTACGACACGATTTGGATAATTGTGATCATCAAAGAAAACCCTTAGTTGGAGGTAAGGTCATGCTGAAGGTATCGCTTTGGAAAGGAGTGATACGTTTCAGCCAACGGGGAAAGATGAACCTGCGTTATATTGAACCTTTTAAAATTCTTGCTAAATGGAACTGTCGCTTATCGACTCGAATTTCCGGAACAACTGAGCCGAGTTCATAGTACTTTTCACATGTCAATCTTGAAGAAATGACTATCCAATGAAACACTTGCTATCTCATTGGACGAAATTCAAATCGACGGTAAGATCCATTTCATAGCAAAACCGGTTAAAAATTTAGGACCGAGAGGTCGAACGTCAAAAGACAAGTCGTATTCCTATTGTCAAAGTTCGCTGGAACTTAGGAAGAGGTCCCGAGTTCACCTAGGAACGTGAAGACCGGTTTCTAAAAGAATACCCACACCCGTTTTCAAAATCTGTAACCGCACCGAATGTCACGTCTTAAGCTTTGAGGACAAAGCTTTTCTAACGGGGAAAGGATGTTACACCCTGTAAATTTTAGGCCATGATTTTTAAACAATTCCGATCATTATTTTGAATTTTATTCGTTTCGTTTAAATTTGACTTAAATCCGAGAAGTTATCCCGCGTAAAACTGAAAAGCGTCATCGGACGTGTACCGACACTATAATAATTAAATTTATATTTATTATCACAATTTATCTAATAAAAATATTTAATAAATCATTTAGCATTTTAGCCAAAAACGTTTGTTAAAAACGCAAACATTCAAGTTAAAGCTTCATTTTACGGACAAAGCTTACTCGTGATACCCGATGGCTAGCCAATAAATAAACAAACATTTTAAATAAACTTTATAAAACATTTATGAATTAGTCATATGAATACTCAAAGTCATGGGAAAAATCATTTTGAACGCAATGGCGTAACTTTCGTGTCTTGAATCAACCGCTAACTAGCCTAAACGAGTCCCTGACTATTATTTTACAAAAGATTACGTTTTCAGTCTCTGTGGTAATATTTACACCATCACCCCTAGACTATCTTGCACTTGACCCTTTGTTTTATAGCTTTGGGGTATAAATACATAACCAACTAGGGTTTCAATCATTATAACCCTAGCCACCACACACACTTCTCCCCCCTTCTCCCATCTCCGGCGCTGCCTCGGCCACCGCCGACCGAAACTACCTCACCACCACGACAGCCACCAAGCGATGCTATACACCACACCATCACCACCACGCCTGCCATAGTCGAGACCACCCCCATTGCCGCCGCTATCACAGCCACCACCATCATCTCCGTGAGCCACCATCATCACCAACATCCTCGTCACCACACCACCATCACCTCTATCTTCACCATTACGCACCACCACCATCTCCCAGCTGCCACCATTTCCTCGTCACTACCAAGACAGCCTCCTTACCACCACATTCATCTCCTTTACGTCATCAGTCACCACCGTGACCTCCTTACCACCTCGACCTCCTTACCACCGTGACCCTCATACCACCTCGGGTGCCACTCCACCACAGCCGCCACCATCACGGTAAGGCTACCACCACCATCACGGCAGCTACATCTTCGTCGTCACCATCCAAGAAAAGGGTTCGTGTTGAAATAGGTATAGTGTGAGGGCACGCATAGGTGTTCGTGGTTTGGTTTGGTAAAATTGATTAATAAAGGCGTTACAATATTTAGTAAATAAAACCGGATCTAAGTGGTGGTTTAAATGGTTAAATAAAGTGTTATTCAATATTTTTGATTTTGTGTTTTACAACATAAATAGGGTGTTTGGGTCTGCGTTTAACAAAGCAAATAGGGTGTTTGTATCTGTGTTTAACAGCCCTAAGAGGGTGTTTGGTTCGCTGTCCAGCGACCCGTAAAGGTACGTTTGGTACAGCAGCTCCAACGGGAGTGTTTGGTTCTGCGTTTTACAGCCCCATAAGGGTGCGTTTGGTTTTGTTTCATTTTGTTATTTGTTTGATCTCGTCTAGTTATATATATTGAAACGCGTGAGTATTTGCAACATGGTTTGATAAAAGGGGGGGGAAAACATTGAATTTTATAAATATGGGAAACGTCGTATAAATGAATAAGTCATGCTGAAATTTCTATAAATTTTTATACTTAGTATTTTTTCACTAAAACTTCTATTATTTTAGAACCCAATAAAAAGGACTAAGTTATAATCTTAAGATATTTTATTTATATTAATACAATATCCCGACAAACAAATAAAAACTAAACTTTTACAAATGAGCCAACTATTTTAGCTAAAACCCGTCAAGGAAAACGAAATACTAATTTATAAAATATTATTCTATATTCCCGACTAGAAGATAAAATTAGAACTTTTGTAAAAATATTAAAAACATCGTTTACCAAATTCGTAACATTAAAACGTGCGTTTACTTTTATGCAAGAACTCTTTATTAATTTATTTGGTGATTTCCGGACGTGTCGAATTATATTGTTTTAACTATTTTTCTCACATTTCTTATATAATACTTGCGAAGTATTATATACTTCGACTATTTTATTTTTCTCATTCTTTTCCTTATGTATATAATACTTGCCGCGTAGTATATACACTTCGAATTATTCTTTTGGTCGTTTGTCTTTGTTATATAATTCACTATATAAATTATATACTTGTTTCATGTTTCCTATGTAATATATATTAGGTATATATATTACATACTTTAACTTGTTCTTCGATTTCTTTTAATTACATATTCATTTTGATGTATAATACCCACCACGTATTATATTTCTTATCTTTCATATATAATATATACGGAATATATTACATACTTTGCTTTTACCTTTCGATTTATTTTATTTAACCAACCACCAAACTATTACAACTTGAAATCTAAATCTTTTATCAACGCGTCACGTTGATATAACCATCCATCAAAAAACCCAAATACATCATCTGAAACTAGTGGGACATGGCCGTTAAGATAAACTGCATCTTCTGGTCAAGCCGTTCCGATTTTCGTTGTGTTTTGCCTAATATTTGCATATCTACCAATTGTTCTCCAACGTCGAGGTGAGACTCGTTTACAAACTTGTTTACTCTAATGATTTCAAACTTTTATAAATGTTCGTTTGCAAACTCGGTTACATGATTGATATCACACTTTGTTTTACTTATGGATGAAATTACTTAAAGCCTTTTTTTTAAATACGTTGATTACTTTTACTTTGGACACAGTTACTTTACGTTACCTTTTCCTGATTACGTGTTGCATAAGTTGCGAATAGACCACTAATGCCCGAACTATCATGAACCATTAATTTCTTAACCGACCGTACTGGTTAAATGAGCGCGAATGTTGTAAATAGATCTATTGGGACTAATTATCCCTATCCGGGGGTAAGTAGCGCTTACTAGATTCAGGAGACACGAACAAACGAATATATACCATGTCGGATTCCACTAGGTGATCTTGGTCAGATACCTCTAGGGCAGTTATTCTCTTGTTTTGGCATATAATATGCTACTTTAAATTGAGCTTCAGTGTCATGAGCTTAGCGCAACAGTACATAACTTTTATGTGAAGTTATATCTGTTATAACTGTCACATGTGTTTTATAACTTGTGGTCCACACTGTTTTCGTTGAACGTTTCAAATTGCTAAATACTTTTCATTATATTGTGAGTGAAGTAGTATTCACTAAACGCTTTTGATTCTCACAAATGCTTTACTTAAACCTATGAATTCACCAACTTTATGTTGACCGTTTTTAGCATGTTTTTCAGGTGCTTAGCTTTGGACTTCTTGATGCTATGTGGAGTCTACGTGCAATATGAAACCATTTATCAAGACTTAATTTCTCATTCATGCTCGTTGTCTTTTGAAAACCAAATTATGCTTCCGCTACATTTTACTTACGCTTTCGCAAATGTTTAATTTCTTTTGAATATTGTAAAACTTATCTTTTTTTAAATAATGCAACGAGTTATGATTTTCAAAACGTCCATTAGTGGTCGTTCTCTCATGCTTTGTGTGATGAATATGATGACGTTACGCCCTCGGATTCGTATTCCGTCCAGGCCCCGTCTGGGGGTGTGACATAAAGTGTATCTCTCTTGTGTGTGTGCGTACCACAATAATAAAATCTCTCTGGTTTGTCCTCATGGACTGCTACAACTACCCTAGTCGTAGATACCACGTTATATCTTGCATCAATTAAATTCCATAATACTTTCCATAAGCCTTGTATGTGTTCTTTGTTTGTTCGAGCGGTGTGTGCATGTACAATATACTCTAACATATTGTGTAAGGGAATGTAAGTTGTCCTATGTGGGTGTGTTTTGGGGAAGGTTTAAGTGAAGAAGGTTTAAGGTTTGTATCGAGGAAGGTTTAAGTGATGAGGATGATGAAGGATGATAATCAAAGGATTGATTTAGTTAATAATCACATTTCCATAAGAAAGAAAAGAGATGGGATAATGTGATTATAGAATGGTTTAGGAGAGGAATGTTTAAGTGTGTGGAAGGTGTGAGTAATCATTTATTGGGTAGAAGAGATTAGAAAATGATTAGGAGAGTGTTTATAGGGGAGTGGATTATGTAGGAGACATGTTAGAAATGTATGTGAGAGTTTGTAAATCTTTTATATTGAAAAAGATGGGAAGGTTGGAAGTAAGACTAACCTTCAATTACCACAAACTTAATAGTCATTTAGACTTTAATCCATGATTATCAAAGATGGATTTGATCACTAATCATCTCCATGTAAACAAGCTAAGTGCTTTGCATCTTAAGTAAAGCATATTCCATAAAGGGAATTGATGCGTTTACGCAAAATAACATTTGACTTAGTTTGACCAATATGGGCGTAAAACCCGTTACGTGATTCGGGGCAACGTAAATCCAGATTCAGGTCAAATGAATACTTTCATTTGATGGTATGTTGAAAGTATATTCATACTAGGCTTAGAAAGAAGTTTCCACCTTGGCTAGAGGCATTTGATAAAATATTTGAGTTGGCATTTTGTTCAAAATCGGAGGATTTGTTTTTGCTCCTCTCTAAGTCTAAACCTTATTTGGAGTGTTCTCAAAATGCTCAAGTATCATGTGCATATATTTATTGAAGGTTTCACATATGTCGGGTAAGAGAAAAGCCGACAAAACAAAATCCGCAAAATCAGGACAGGCCATGGCGTGCTGACCCACGCGCTAACGCGTCATCAGCCAGGAACAAAGTACCCGGTTTTCGGATTTTAGCTATTGTTTGTTATTTTACTCGTTGCGAACATTTATTTGTCATCATTAAAAAATTAAAGAGATCCTAGTCAATGTTGCACTAATACATATTACTACTCCTACTCCATCATATTGTGATAATCGTAGTGCTATTCAGATCGCGCGCAACACGGTTTTTCATGAAAGGACGAAGCATATAGAGATTGATTGTCATTTCACTTGTCTCCATCTTAAGGCGGGCACCATTTCTTTGCCGTTTGTCCCGTCCGCGTTACTCATTGCAGATTTATTTACCAAGCCTCACCGTGGCCCGCGTTTTCTTTTTATATATGACAAACTCTCAATGTTCATCGATGTAGCATTGTGAGTTTAAGGGGATTTAAGTTAATAAGGCCCACTTATGCGAGCGCATTAGCCCGTCTAACATTATTGGGTATTCATATTTTGCTTGTACAAACTTTTTATTTTATCAAGTAACACACTTAATCGCTTTTTGGTTCGTTAGTTTCTTAGTTTCTACAAACTCAATATTTGATGTTGTCACTGCTTTGCATGGTTACCATGTTAGTACTCAATAATAATATCAAGATTGGTAATAAGATTATTTTATATTATTCATTAAGTAAGAGACATAATAACAAGATCTTCCAAGTGAAACACGTTGTGACTGAAGATAGTTCTTCGAGATTAACCTTATATGGCTTGCGGGTTGAGTTGGGTCAGTTGGTGTAAAGGTGCGGACTTTTCGTTGCAATGAGGTCGTTTGGTTCTCCATTTTGTTGTTGCTTGGTGAATTTGGGTCTCAGCTGTCATACACGTTTATTTTTAACTGTTGTTTCTTGGTGTTTCGATTTCTGTAGATTTTATTTATGTTTCTTTACGGTTTGTTGGTTGATGTTTAGCACTCGAGTCTGTGTCTCATAGGATGTGAGTTGCATTATTTTGTAATATTTTGCTTTGTTTTCTTGAGGGTAATATTATTTCTAGCTTTCAGAAATTAAAAACAAAGTGAGGCCATCACATTTTTTTCTTTGAAATAACAACAATCATGTGGAAATTGGCATTTTTAAAAGAAATACTAAGATCGAAGATATAAAATAATTTAACATATAATGTCTTTATGCATAAGCTAAAAGCTAGCCTGATTCTATGATTTAAAACAACACTACAGACGAATTGCACATTTGCAAAGACAAATATGATAATATGAAAAAATACCATTTTTTATGGCATTGTTATTATTTCCATCATTTAGAACCTTTAAACCAGATACTTGGCTTAAACACGAATCTGAGCTGCTGTCTATTGGCCACTTCGGCACAAAGTAACTGCGTCGGTAGCCACTTCCGGATAGCCCCACTGCTTTTTTCAACATCAATTGCAAATTGTACTTCCTTTTTTTTTGATTGTTATTCATAGCGATAACGTTTCTCAACAATCGTAATTCGTATGTGAAAGGATGATTTCCCCCCTTATCTTCCCAGACGATGTCTTCACGGGGTAGCTGACTTTTACTCCAGAAACACCTCCTGCTAGAAGATCTCTAAGATGTACTTGGACTTGTCCTATATCCCGGTCAAAAAAATGGTCCCCATCATGGCTTGATCATACAGATAGAGGGTGGGGAAGGGAAGGTGTAATTTTTGTACATTGTAAGCATTATTAAATTCCACCTAGAATTCCAAATCGGGACAAGTAGCACTTTTCATGCGGTGTTGGGTATGATATCCTGGGACTGTTTGTTCTCTCCAGCGAGACACACAAGTACGTAAGGGTCCATGGTACCGAAGTGTTTAACGTCGGTGAGACCTTTTCCGGAGTGGATGACGATCTCTAACTTGCAAGATACCATTGTTTTATGCTAGTGTTTGATTGTTTGAAATGAAACACGAAGAGAGGGCTATTTATAATAATGGGTTTCAAATTTTATTACAAGTTGTTCAATTATTAAGGTTATATATGGACTTGAAAACTTCAAGACCCAACCACATAGATCCAGTAGATTATCCCTTTTGATTTGTGTCAAAACACTGTAACAAGGTTTTCAAGATCAGGATCCTACCCAGAATCGTTTTCGTCTTTCCAAGATCGATATCGTAAAGTCAGATCGGGATCGTAAGATTCTACTATAATTTATTGTCTTAATGATATTTGTAATATTATACAAATCTACAAATCATTATATATTATAAACACAAAATTATATGAATGTTTTATAGAAATGTTGTCCTAAACTATGATTATGAAATGTTTAAGAAGATTAACATGTTGTTTTTTAAATTCAACGAAACACAAACTCATAAATTTGTAGTCTTTTGTTTCATGGTTCGAGAAATGTTAGAGAAAGTAAGATCGGACTCGGAGAAGATCTTAAGATTCTAGGATCAAGATCGGGATACTATATGATCTTAAGCATACAAAAGATTAATATGTATTATCGGATCGTTTTTGCTTTGCATTAGTTAACGTATAATCGTTTAGATTCTTAACGTTCGATCGAGATCTTAACAGGCCTTGTCGTAATTCAATACATGATGAAGGGAATATTTGACGATTATTATTTCGTCATTCGTCATAGGGTGACTGAGATTGTAAATGAAATACACGGACATATACTTCAAATTTACGATAAGAACAACGATTATATTATTACTTTTTTAGTTCTATAAACTTTATGTCTTTAATACCAATCATAATAAAACAATAACAACTAGCTTCATGGTATAGTTAATGCAAATTTAAAACATTTTTCTGGTTATGGTTCATTCAACCTACACATTCATAGGACATTCTGGGTTGACTTTGAAATTTTCAAGGAGAGAAGGTGTAATCAAATGATGCATACATTGGGTTGAAAAGCAAAGAGTTACTGATATTTTAATTATACACTTGTTAAACTCATTTTCGATCTATTAATCTCTATAAAATGCATTCTCATTCATAGTTTAACTATGAATTGGTCCAACAATCTCCTCCTATTTTAATATGAGTATAGCCTAATTGTTTTTTAATGTAAGTGAGCAAAACAACTTCTTACAAATTGAATCTGGGTGATACTAAGAATGATAAAGATTAATATTATTCATTGATTACAACACATTTAGGAGGCGTTTTGGTTTGTTATGTGGGTACTCCACTATAGGTATTGATTTTGATTTAGATTGTGGAATATAATGGATATTAACTTTGTATTATAATTTCAATATATTGTTTGGTTGGGATAAATGGATATTAGTATCATTTAATGCATCCCATTTTAACATGTGATTCAACTTGCACAAAATAAAGAATGGTTCCTACAAAGTTCACTAATTTATAATGGGACAAAAAAATAATACTATTATTTAAAAGAATTGAAGGACTGGTTTAAGTATAACACCCGTTCTCCCTCTTTATGGTATGAGAAAACACTCATATAATGAGTCCCAGTGGGTTTCTAAATACCCATACCATCAAACCAAACATTTTGTATGATTCTTATACTCATTCTTCATACCTCACACCCTTTAAAATACAAACGGGACCTTTTTTTGTTCGTTCTTTTCTAGTTCCATTCTTTAATTCCAGCTTCGCCATTTTTTTGTTTGCAGGATGTGCATGTCTTCAATTTTCTCAAGGAGTTCCTCTTGTATCCAAATAAGAAACTTTGTAAAGATATGTTAAACAAAGAAATCAAAAACTAAACTAATTAATTACTTACAAAAATCATAAATTTTGATTTTTTTTAAATTTCAATTAAACATTTCATTAAACACTTGATATGTATAAGTTACAAAACTTTGCTGGAATAGATATATCATATGGAAAATTTATTGGTAGGATTGAATGGAAAGCCAAGGACTGAAACGATGAAGCGTTGTATCCTTAGGTTGGTATCACGGTGAATCAAAGTAGAATTTTCTTTCATAGAAATTAATTCTTTTAAAGATGGGAGAATGATGAGAAACACCACATTTAGACAAAAAAAAGTCCAACGATCCATTCACGTACGAATCTTAAAGATACGAAGAAAGGGAGGACAACGCATGTGCATCACACATGCTAGTCAATAATTTGAGATTCATTTACAATTCACCTTCATCAACAAAAATATACACAAAAATCTTTGTTGAGATTTCAGATTAGCTTTGCCTATGTTAATTAAGTACATTGTATATTGGGCCGAAAACCCTATTCGGGTAATCACAACCGCTTGGACAACCCCGCTAGATAAAAAAAATGACAGTTTACAACATAACGGTTACTAAAAGTTACTTAATAGTTTTTGACAGTTATTTCATCAAGAGTCCGAAGGTTCAAATAGAACCGGACACAACTTTTAGACATTACTTTTTAGTTTTTGTATAAATAAGAACAGATTGTTAGAACAAATGTAACTGATTCAGATTCAGATTTTATAAAGATTTTAAGATTCTAAGATTTTTGGTATATTTTGGATTAGGTTTAGAGATTCGATCAACATTTGAAAGGTTTCAATCCGACAGTGGCATCAGTTGCCTTTGGTAATAAAACCAAGTTTCATACATATACCGTTTTTTAGAAATCATTGTGTTCTTTTTCGAATCAAAAACCAGGGCACCAAGGATTTTTTCGCAGGAAAACGTTTTTGCAATCTTACACAAATATCTTTGTGTTTGTTCAAAACGTTTTTTAGCATAGGCGAATCGATATTTCGCCGCCAGTGTGAATCGACTGGCACGAAGGGCTTCAACCTGCATGGCATATCTAACGGACAATCGGAATTCCATAACCCCCAAAAAAACAAAGGGATTAGGCACTCTTTCTGATACTATACAAATCTACAAATTGTTATATATTATAAACACAAAATTATATGAATGTTTCATAGAAATGTTGTCCTAAACTATGATTATGAAATGTTTAAGAAGATTAACATGTTGTTTTTTAAATTCAACGAAACACAACTCATAAATTTATAGTTCTTTAGTTTCTGGTTCGAGAAAAGTAAGATCGGATCGAAGAAGATCTTAAGATCCTAGGATCAAGATCGGAATCCCATAAGATCTTAAGCATACACTTAATCGCTTTTTGGTTCGTTAGTTTCATAGGACATTTTGGGTTGACATTGAAATTTTCAAGGAGAGAAGGTGTAATCAAATGATGCATACATTGGGTTGAAAAGCAAAGAGTTACTGATATTTTATTTATACACTTGTTAAACTCATTTTCGATCTATTAATCTCTATAAAATGCATTCTCATTCATAGTTTACCTATGAATTGGTCCAACAATTTCCTCCTATTTTAATATCAGTATAGCCTAATTATTTTTTAGTGTAAGTGAGCAAAACAACTTCTTACAAATTGAATTAAATTAAATTCTGGGTGATACTAAGAATGATAAAGATTAATATTATTCATTGATTACAACACTTTAGGAGGCGTTTGGTTTGTTATTGAGAATCACTATAGGTATTGGTTTGATTAGATTGGTGGAATGAAATGGATATTAAACTTTGATATAATTTCAATAATATTGTTTGGTTGGATAAATGGATATTAGTATCATTTAATGCATCTCATTTTAACATGTGGTTCAACTTGCACAAAATAAAGAATGAGTCCTACAAAGTTCACTAATTTATAATGAGACAAAAATAATACTATTATTTTAAAAGAATTGAAGGACCGGTTTGAGTATAACACCCTTCCTCTTATGGTTTGAGAAAACCCTCAAATAATGAGTCCCAGTAGGTTTCTAAATACCCATACCATCAAACCAATCATTTTGTATGATTCTTATACTTATTCTTCATACCTCACACCCATAAACCAAACGGACCCTTATTTGTTCGTTCTTCTTCAGTCTCCATTCCAATTAATTCCAGCTTCGCCATTTTTTTGTTTGCAAGATGTGCATGTCCTCACTTTTCTCAAGGAGTTCCTCTTGTATCCAAATAAGAAACTTTGTAAACATACAAAGAAAATTCAAAAACTAACTAATTAATTACTTACAAAAATCATAAATTTTGATTTTTTTTTTAATTTCAATTAAACATTTCATTAAACACTTGATATGTATAAGTTACAAAACTTTGCTGGAATAGACATATCATATGGAAAATTTATTGGTAGGATTGAATGGAAAGCCAAGGACTGAAACGAGAGCGTTGTTCCTTAGTTTGGTACCACGGAGAATCAAAATAGAATTATCTTTCACAGAAATTCATTCTTTTAAAAAGATGGAGAATGATGAGAAACACCACATTTAGACAAAAAAAGTCCAACGATCCATTCACGTACGAATCTTAAAGATACGAAGAAAGGGAGGACAACGCATGTGCATCACACATGCTAGTCAATAATTTGAGATTCATTTACAATTCACCTTCATCAACAAAATCTTTCGTTGAGAATTTTCAGATTAGCATTGCCTATTTTAATAAGACATGTATATTGGGCCGAAACCCAATCCGGGTAATCACAACCCGCTGGACAACCCGCTAGATAAAAAAATGACAGTTACAACATAACGGTTACAAAACAGTTACATAACTGTTTTTGACAGTTATTCATCAAGAGTCACGATGGTTCAAAATGAACCGACACAACTTTTAGACATACCTTTTTAGTTTGTATAAATAAGAACAGATTTGTAAGAACAAATGTAATGATTCAGATTCAGATTTATAAAGATTTAAGATTCAAAGATTTTTGTATATTTTGATTACGGTTTAAAGATTCGATCCAACATTTGAAAGGTTTCAATCCAACATTTGGCATCAGAGCCTTTGGTAATAAACCAAGATCATTATATACCGTTTTTAAGAAATCATTGTGTTCTTTTTCGAATCAAAACGACACCAAGGATTTTTTCCAGAAAACGTTTTTGCAAATCATACAAACACAATCTCTGTGTTTGTCAAAACGTTTTAGCATAAGGCGAATCCGACAAATCGCCGCCAAGTGAAGAATCACTGGCAACGAAGGGCTTCAACCCTGCAAACATATCAAACGACAATCGGAAAACCATAACCCTTAAAAAAACAAAGGGATTAGGCACCGTTTTTTTTTTCAGATTCGAAAGAAAGAAAAAAAACACATCAAAAGGGAACATACACACCTTTTGAAGATTCATATCCCAAATTGAATCATCACAGAATCAAGATATCCTAAAACCCCCAATTCTGCGGCGGTATTAAGATCCCCAATTGATTGCGAAACCCTAATTTTCGCACAAAGCAAATAAAGGGAATCATCAACTACGAACACACACAATCGTAGTTAGAAGAAAGGATAAGGGCCATCCTCATCGGTGAACAAATCACCATCGAAGACAGGAAGGCAAGAAGAAAAGAAGAGACGAACACCTCAAGGAGACGAACTCACAGAGACAAACTCCACAAAACCAAAAGAGGCGGACTAAAAAAGGGATAAGGGACACGAGGGTTAATATTAACCCTAAGAGGTTTTCAAAACCAACCCCCCACTTTCATTTATTTTATATATCAATTTAGATATATATAGGTTTAGGCTATTGACATAAGTTACCCCTTAGATATTAGGATTGTAACTTTGCCTAAAACCCGAAGATAGAAATATAGTAGTCTAAAAATTACACGGCCTACTGTATTGGAAGAATAAATTTTAAGGAGTAATTAACCTTAGGTTATTCGATTTTAAAACTTCAAAACTTCTTATTTGGTTTATGATAAGAAAATTTCAAAACTTCTTATTTGGCTTACGATAAGAAAGTTTTTTTAAGATTTTACTTATTTGGTTTATGATAAAAACTTCTAAGATTTAAGGCATTATAAAATTTTAAGTTTAAAAGATTTTAAGATTTACATTATTAAGTTTTTAAAGAATTGTAACATTTTAACAAAGTTTTCAAAGGTTTTATAAGAATATTATATCAGATTCAAACAATCAAACTTTTTTTTAAAAAATGTCTGGAAAAGATAATACTTCTAAGATAAACGATTTTGGGTCAACAACCCATTTTCAATGCCCTATATTGAAAGGGGCAAACTACACAACATGGGCAATTCGAATGCAAATCATTCTCGAAGCAAATGGTTTATGGGAAATGATTGAACCAAATGAAAAAACCCAAGCAGACAACAAAAAGGACAAAACTGCTATCGCATTCCTTTACCAAGCCTTATCAGAAGAACAATTGCTTCAAATCACAAAACACAAAACCGCGAAAGCTATATGGGATGCCTTAAAAACTAGACACATAGGAGAAGAAAGAGTTCAACAAGCAAGATTGCAAACACTCAAATCCGACTTTGAGATGTTACACATGAAGGAAGACGAGGCAATCGACACCTTCACCGCAAAACTAACAACTCTAGTAAACAAAGCCGCTAGTCTAGGGCACACAATTGAAGATTCCGTCGTCGTACGAAAATTATTAAATGCCGTACCCGACAAATTCCTTCAGATTGTTGCATCCATTGAACAATACTCAGATTTAGACGAAATGTCAGTAGAAGAAGCAATCGGAAGATTGAAAACCTTCGAAGAAAGAATAAAGGTTAAGAAAGGAAAAGCATTCGAAGATCAAGATAAACTATTGTTTGCAAAACACAACGATAACGGTCGAAGACATCACTATGATGATCAAGGAGGAGGAAGATACATTCCACCACATAGCCGAAATCGTGACGATAATAGACAACATGGAAAAGAAGAAAGTTTCTCACAAGATTACAATGAAGAAATGAGAAAGCCTAGAGATTTCAGCAAAGTAAAATGTTATAATTGCAATGAATATGGACATTATGCCTCACATTGCCGTAAAAGAGATCAAAGACAACAAAGACGAGAAGCATCGAACCTTGTGGAAGAAGATCTAGAACCAACATTGTTAATGGCATCCACAAGCTTCAACAAGACTCAAAGAAAATCTAGCAAGGATACACCAACAAATAAAAGTATTTGGTTTGCTAAAGACTATGATCATGAAGACTCAAAGTTTGGAGAAATTATATTAGAGGAAGATAAAGAAGGACATGATCAAGACTATGATAAACTAAGTATGGAAGATCAACAAGCCAGAGAAAATAACGAAAGAAAGCCTAAAGTCAAGACACACTTTTGGAGCACTATTATTTCAAAAGTGGTTCAAAGGATCAAACGAAAATGAAGACATTGAAGACACAGCGATTGTGATTACGGAGGAGAATATTGGGCCGAAACCCAATCCGCAGGCCAAAAATGGCAGTTAAAAGCGGTTATAGAAAAACAGTTTAATAACTGTAAAAACAGTTATTTTCACAAAGGGTCACAACCTTTGGCTCATACGAACCAACACAATGTTGATCACACCTTTTCACTTTGTATAAATAGGAACAGATTTATAGAACAAATGTATGATGATAGATTCAGATTTATAAAGATTTAAGATTCAAGATTATTTTTGGTATATTTTGATTACGAGTTAGAATTTCGATCCAACAGGTACTAATCAAATTCTTTGAACAAGACAATTGTAGAGGGTTATAAGCAATTTTTGTGCCACTTCAAAACTGTTCATCCGTTTGACCCATTAGAAGTAATAACTGAGTTGAAATTTCCTCTCTTTACTTTTTATTGTGTTATCTCAACGTCACCACTTTTCATATCTAAGAAGTTAATATTCATGTTTACCTAAGTGATACTTGCTGGATATGGAGCCTGTTTTGGACAGCAAATCAGTCTATGAACTTGCGATTCCAAATATTATGTTGTGTAATCATTAGTCTTAAAAATATGATGGTTCTCTATTCGAGGTTGTATCTTTCAAGCTATCAAGTTTCAATGAATGTTGATTTAAACAAAGTGCTGATGTCTGAACCATGTAGATGTCATATTTGAAATTATTGTTTCTTGATACTATTATCGTTTGTGATCAGTGTTTCTAACAATACGATGGTTGTGTATTTGGCAGAGATAAAAAGAAAGAAAATGTTTCAAATTATGCTGCTTTCGATCCTATTGGCGTTACGTACTTGTGTATAGATGTCAAATATCCAAGGATCAAGACCCTGAGCGGTCTTGACTGAACATTGAAAAGGATTGATTAGTGCAGGAAGTTTTGCCCACCTTTTTTTCAATGCGAACAGTTAGGGTCAGGAGTGTTAGGGCCCAGAACTGGTTAAGCCAGGGGATAGTGTGGACATGCTAATAAAAAGTCCAAGATCAGGACAGAAAGTACCCATTTCAGGTGCTGGTTATTTATAGAACAAGAGGAAAAAAAAGAAAGTTGATCATTAAAGTATATCTAAAAATTCAGTTTTTCATTGAATGCTATCTAATCATATATCATAAAACTAGACGTGCTAATCATGCTAAAGTTGTTGAAACGAGACTTGACTTATTCTACAGTTATGGGAAATATTAGTAACCGTTATCTTTGGAACTATGCCCTTTTGTAACACTATTCGTGATATTTGTATTGCCTGGGTTCATTTTTTTCATTTTTGTTTTAGATTTCACTAGGTAATAAAAAGTTGGTATGGTGACCACCTTCTCACAGGTCGCAGACATACATTACCACAAATTTTACTGACTTTTATATGGTAATTTGATTATTGAGTTTAACATGTTCTGTTTGTCATATGCATGTGCATACACACATGTTCATACATCTATACGTATACATGCTTACAAACAGATATACATGTCCATACCTCTTAAAGTATACTAACCTGCAAGTACATTTTCAGGTGGTTCCATATCTCTTGAAGTTCATCGACAATCTAACAAATATGTGTGTACGGTTTAATTGATCAAAGACTCAAAGGTCCCACCAGAGAATATGAATGTAGAAGTGCACTTTCGACTCTACCGCGTAACACTTTCAGTTGAACTATTAGAAAGGCTTGAAGGTTTATCGTTGCGATAAAAACGCCAACTACACGAACTCCACAAAAAACTTCGTTTACAAATAAATTTTATTTCGTGTTTGAATTAGCAACATAGATTTGTGTTAAAATAACAGCTCATTGTTTTTTTCAATATTTATTACATGATAGGTTTTACCAACATTTTCATTTTTTGGCATGTTTTATCATGAAGCTAGTCTGCCCATCCGGGAGTTGTTTTGTATATACAACATATTAATTATCTTTGTGTAAAACCGACAAGTTAGTTTTCTTTGTGTTTGACATGTTTTGCGCTTTTCAATATTTATTTACGTCCACTTATAATTATCCATATTATTACGAAGCTTACCCGCCCATATTTGCTATGCTTAAAACAATCTTTGTATAATATAAAATTTTAAAATGAAAATTTTGCGCTTTTCAGTATTTATTTACGCTCACTTATAATAATACATATTATTAGGAAGCTTACCCGCCCATATTTACTATGGTTAAAAAAAAATTTGTATAATATAAAATTTTAATAAACATATATTTAGCAAAACAAGAAAATGTAAATAATAATTACAAGTCATACAATACATTCGTAGTTACGATTCTTTCAAAAAGGAAGATACATCCCTGTTAGTTTTCACATTGCATAACATTTACTCTTTTATATATACTTGCACCTGACGAATACTTTATTAAGTTTAATTTCACCTTATCGGATTACCATTCATTTCTTTTTTGTTTGTTATTCACTCAAAAAATATCACATTGTTCATAATTCATTAAACGTTACTTAATTTTTAAAAACAATAATCACAAGTCATACCCACCCATCGGGCGGGTTTTGCAACTAGTATATATATATATATATATATATATATATATATATATATATATATATAGTAGGGATCCAGTGAGAAGTAAATTAAAATAAGAAGTGGTGAGAAGTGACTAAAACCACATATTTGAGATGCAACGACTTGCATTAGATGCATTTTTATTCATTTAGATGCACCATTTTGAGTTTCGAACGTTAATTTGACGCGTAGATGGTGCAAATTGATTTTTATGATTTTGGCACATGCAGTGGAACAAAAAACAAGAGAAAAAATGAAATGCATCTAATATACGTATATGCATCTAATTAAAAGCTAGAAAACACATTATGATGCGTTATAATGCATCTAAGATGATAGAGATGTATCTAATTTAAGTCGGTGCATCTCGGATATGCGGTTATAGTTACTTCTTATCATTCTTATTTTATTTTAAGAAAACTTCTTATTTGATCCTAACTATATATATATATATATATATATATATATAGGCTCCGGTTCTATTGAGAATGTTTTTATTTTGAGAAGATTGAGAAATCTTCGTTTGAGCAAATTGATTCATGTTTTTTTATTTGATTCACACGTAAACATCATTTAACAGTGAATCGAATCTATAAATGAAAATTTTGATTCACAAATCATTGTTAAAATCGAGTTATGATGATGATTCATTAAATTTATACAGATGATTCAGTATTGGACATATATTGCAAAATCGAGAGGTTTTTAACATTGATTCAATTTTTTTTACACATTTTGAATTATAATCACATTAAAATGAGTTTTACGCATAAAAAACGTGAATCGAAGTTAGAAATCTATCGTTTTTGAAAACCTTCTCAATCTTTTCAAAATAAAAACTTTCTCAATCGATCCGGATTATATATATATATATATATATATATATATATATATATATATATATATCGGAAGATCAATCCCAAAAAAAAGTTTAGATCTGCCAGGTAAGTTGGCCTCTATGTCTGTGTAAAACCCCTTAATCCCTTCTCGTATTACTGTACCAAACCTCCTTTTTCCCTTATCGAGCCCAGATCTGTATTTTCTAAGATTTAGACTTTGTTTTTCATCACAAATTTCTGTTAATTCACCATGGGAGATCGTAATTGGATGTTTAATGGATCAAAGGAGGATCAAACGCAAAGGATTTCTAAATCAATTTTCGTTACCAATTTCCCAGATCATTTTACGGCTAAAGAACTGTGGAATATTTGTATTGAATATGGAAAAGTCATAGATGTATTCATACCTTTTAAAAGGTCTCAAGAAGGTAAATGATTTGCTTTTGTTTGATTTATTAAGGTTGAGAATATTGACCGTCTCGTTGGGAATTTATGTACCAATTGGTTTGGGCGTACTCGCCTCCACGCGAATATGGTTCGATTTCAAAGGGTTTACAGGAACACTACTACTACTCAACCTCATAAACCGAAGGTAGGGAACTCTTCTAGCTCCTTTGCTTCGATTCTTAAATCGGGTATTCATCATAATGTCACTTCAGACCAATCATCTCCTGCAATGGTTCTTGATGACTCCTGCTTTTCTAAATGTGACTTTAGTAAGTCTCTCATGGGCAAAGTAAAAGATGTCACCGCCTTACCTAATCTTTATTTAATCCTCGAAAAGGAAGGATTCCAGGAATTAAAGCTTACTTACTTAGGAGGACTCTGGGTTCTAATTGACATGGATTCACAAGCTGCTAAAGAGAAAATAAGGAATCATACAGGAGTAGGTTCATGGTTCTCTATCCTAAAACCAGCTTGTAATTCTTTTGTTACCGATGAACGAATTGTATGGATTTCTCTTGAAGGTTTACCTCTTAAGGTGTGGTCTCGGAATACATTCGTAAAGATTGCTTCCAAATGGGGTGACATGGTGGAATGGGAGAACCCAAAAGACAATTCTTTAACGTGTAAACGAATATGTGTTAAAACAAAATTCGATGAGATTATCAGTGAAAGATTTAAAGTAATTGTACAAGGTAAAGTGCATTGGATTCGAGCAAAAGAAATGGATGCCTGGTCTCCATTTTTTCGTGAAGGTACAACCAATTCGTCCATTAATGAAGATTCTGAAGGAGACGAAACAAGGTCTTTTTGTGGGACTAAGAACGACATCGATAGTAATTTAGAGAGGGTTTCAGAATCCAGTTGCATGCAGGACAACAACCTTCTCTATGATAATGAAAAAAATGATTCAGGAGTGGATCCTTTATCAGAAGAATCAAAAGACCCTTTTGAGATCTATGATATTTTGAAAAAGAAGAAGGAAAGTGGAGAGCATTCAAAGGAGGAAGACTTGACACACCCACCAGGCTTTACACCAAATATAGAAAATAAGGAAGAAGAATATGCAAAGGAGGGAGGAGTAAATGAGGAAGAAGCAAATGTCAGAGTTAAGTCCATTTCAAGAAAACCTAATAAATCATTTTCATAAGCCAGTATCTTTTCGACAAGTAACAATGGCTCGCACAACATCAAATTTGGTGGTTCCTTTTTGCAGGTAATGGATGAAATAGTTAAAGTTGGTCAAACTATGAGATATAATATAGAAGGTTGCATGAATAACATAGAAGCCATAATCGGCTTACAAGGAGAATGCAGTGGTTTTAAATGAATTTCATGTCTTTGAATATTCAAGGAGTTGGTCATAAGGCCAAAAAAGGTTGGATTAAGGAGTTATGTTTGAAACATAGAGTTAATTTTTTAGCTCTTCAAGAAACCAAAATGGAACGAATGAAATTATTTACCATCAAGGATTTGTGGGGTAATTTTATATTAGACTATGCTTGTAGTCCGTCCATTGGTAACTCAGGTGGTATTTTATGTGTTTGGGATCCAAGATTGTTTGTTAAAGATAATGTTTCGTCTTCTGATTACTTTTTAGCTGTTATGGGTACTTGGACTCCAACTTCTACTAAACTTCTCATTATTTCTGTTTATGCCCCCCAAGAGTTAACGGAAAAGAGAGAGTTATTGGATTATCTTTGTCTTTTGATTGATAGATGGGAAGGTGAATACGTGATATTGGGAGATTTCAATGAAGTTCGTTTGGAAAGTGAAAGATTTGGTTCTTTGTTCAGTGTGCAAGGTGCTAATGCTTTCAATAATTTTATTTCTATGGCTAGTTTGATAGATCTTCCGCTTGAAGGTTATGCTTTTACATGGGCTCATAAATCGGATAATAAGATGAGTAAGTTGGATCGTTTCCTTATTTCTCAAGGTTTATTGTCTTTGTTTCCATCCTTATCAGCTTTATGTCTTGATAGACATCTCTCTGACCATCGTCCTATCCTAATGCGAGAATTGAATTATGATTATGGTCCCACTCTGTTTAAAATCTTTCACTCTTGGTTCGAGATGGAGGGTTTTGATAAATTTGTAGAGGAAACATGGTTGAATATCAACATTGAAGAGCCAAATGCTATAATTAAATTGAAAAGGAAGCTTCAAGCTCTTAAATACGCTATTAAGCAATGGTCTTCAAATGCTAAAAGCAATTCCTACAAGGCAAAGACTACTACTCAAACAAAGCTCTCTGAAATTGATAAGATTCTAGATCAAGGAGGGAGTAATGAAGATATGTTAAATTCTAGAACCATTTTATTGAAAGAGCTTCATGATATCAATAAGGTAAAGTATATGGAAATGGCCCAAAGAGCTAAAATTCGGTGGGCGATAGAAGGGGATGAGAACTCTAAGTACTTCCATGGTATCCTCAATCAAAATAGATCTCAAATGGCTATTCGTGGGATTCTTGTTGATGGTGAATGGCTTGTTGAACCAAGTAGGGTGAAAAACGAGTTTCTCACTCACTTCTCCCACAGATTTTCGAAGCCTGATTCCTTCAGAATCTGTCCTATAAATCAGCACTCCAACCGCCTAACATCAGATCAAATGAAAGATTTGGAACATAATATTTCCCAAGATGAGGTCAAGAGAGCGGTTTGGGATTATGGTACAAACAAAACTCCTGGTCCAGATGGTTTTACCTTTGAATTTATTCGTCGATATTGGAAGTTCCTAGAGCAAGATGTTATGGCTGCTATAAACGAATTATTCACATCAGGTACCTTTCCACGTGGTTGTAATTCCTCCTTTATTACTCTTATTCCAAAGATTCATGATGCTAAAGCTGTTAAAGATTTTCGTCCTATAAGTTTAATAGGAAGTATCTACAAAATCATCGCCAAGATTTTGGCTAACAGATTAAGTTCAGTTATCCCGGATCTTATTAGTGATGTTCAATCGGCCTTTGTTACGAATCGTCAAATTCTTGATGGCTCGTTCATTCTTAATGAACTTATTTCGTGGTGCAAACATAAGAATTTGAAAGCTATGTTTTTCAAGGTTGATTTTGAAAAAGCTTTTGATTCGATTAGATGGGATTACTTAAAAGATGTTCTAAAGATGTTTGGTTTTGGAAATAAATGGTGTGGTTGGATTAATGGTTGTCTCAAGTCTGCTATAGGTTCGGTTCTTGTTAATGAAAGCCCGACTTCGGAGTTCGAATTTCACAAAGGTCTTAAGCAGGGAGACCCGCTCTCTCCCTTCTTATTTATTATGATCATGGAAAGTCTTCATCTTTCTTTTAGAAGAGTTATGGATGATGGTCTTTTCTGCAGCATTCCCATTAATGGTTCTTTGACGATCTCTAATTTATTCTATGCAGATGATGCAATTTTTGTCGGAAAATGGGATATGTCAAATATCAACATTCTTGTATATGTTTTGAAATGCTTTTATATGGCTTCTGGTCTCCAAATTAATATGCATAAAAGTAAGATTATGGGGATAGGTGTTTATATAGAAGGGGTTGATTTAGCCTCTAAAATTGTGGGTTGCTCGATGTTCTCTTCTCCTTTCACTCATCTTGGAGTTAAAGTTGGTGGTGTTATGTCCAGAATTAAAACGTGGGACGATGTTATATCCAAGGTATCTTCTCGGCTATCTAAGTGGAAGCTCAAGACTCTTTCAATTGGAGGTTGTCTCACTCTAATTAAATATGTCTTAAGTTTCCCAATCGTTTTATATAATATGTCTATCATCAAGTTACCTATGGGAGTGCTTACTAAAGAGGAGTCGATTAGAAGGAATTTTTTTAATGGAATTGATGGTTCGGAAAAAAAGATGGCAATGATCAAATGGGATAAAGTTTTAGCTTCTAAAAAATATGGTGGCCTCGGTGTTTCTAGTTTCTTTGCTTTTAATCGTGCTCTCCTTTTCAAATGGATTTGGCAGTTTTTAACGCAACCTTCTTCTCTATGGGTAAGGTTCATCAAAGCTATCTATGGAGATAAGGGCACAATTGACTCTTTTGATTCTATCTCGAGGCGTTCTCCTTGGCTTGATATCATTCGTAAATCATCGTCCCTTACAAACAAAGGTATTGATTTTATGGCTTTTGTTCGTAAAAAAGTTGGTAATGGAGAAGACTCTTTATTTTTGGAAGACAATTGGTTAAATAATACGGTTTTGAAACATCAGTTCCCTAGATTATTTATGTTGGAATCTTCCAAACAAATAACTGTTGCAGATAAATTAAGAAGTGAATCGTTGGATACCTCCTATCGTCGTGCTCCTAGAGTTGGTATAGAGGAAGAGCAACAACAACTTCTTCGATCTCACATAGAAGGTATAATTTTAGCTCCTATGTTAGATCGTTGGGTTTGGTCGTATGAAGCTTTGGGTGATTTTTCGGTGAAATCGGTTCGCAATTTTATTGATGATGCTCTTTTGCCAAAGGAGATTGTTCCTAATAGATGGGTAAACATCATTCCTATTAAGATCAATGTCTTTGCTTGGAGAGTTTGATTGGATAATCTTCCTACCCGGCTGAATTTATCTCTTAGAGGAGTTGATATCCCTTTTATCCTTTGCCCTGTATGTAATATCTCAGTGGAGTCTACTTCTCATCTCCTTTTTTCTTGCACTTTGGCTCGACAGCTTAGGAGATTAGTCATTCGTTGGTGGGAGTTCGATTTCTCCGAGTGTGCTTCTTATGAAGAATGGTTGTCGTGGCTAAATAATATTCGTCTTTCTAAGGGTGTTAAGGAGATCTTTGAAGGCGTTAATTATGTTATGTGGTGGTTAATTTGGAGGTTCAGGAATCAAACCATTTTTGCCGAGTCACTACCTCATAAAGAGCTTCTTTTTGATGATTTAGTTCGCTTATCTTTCATTTGGTGTTCTAGTCGATGTAAGTTTAATCTCAATTGGATTACGTGGATGAAAAATCCTAGTTCCATTAGTTTGTAATTTTCTAGCTCCTTGCTAGTTCTAATAATATTGCCGTTCAATATATATATATATAAATTATATATATATATTATATATTATATATATAGAATATATAATATAATATATATATATAATATTTATATATTAAAACATATATTTAACATAATATATGGGGCTAACTATGACTGGATTAATATGAATTAGTGACTGGACGTACATATATATATGACATGGACACCCAATTTGCATTAAATTACCGAAATTGTTAGGTGGCACACACATGACATGGAATTTCGGATTTTTTATTAAAAATTCAGAATTTTAAATAAAAATGTTGGGCATTGAAAGGTTTGAAACCCATGACCTATGGTTAGTATTCTATGCACTTAACCAACTTAGCCAAGCACCCATTTGTGTTTTACTATCCAAAACAATAATGATATACTCTCCATAATTAAATTTGCATATTATATAAAATCAATAAAATATATCAACATATACGTAACCTATAACTCAAAACCCTAAAACACAAAAAGTTTCTCTTCTTTATTATATTTTTTCTGTGTTAAAAAGATGAACCTTAATCCTTTGAACATAGTCATTGCTTGCGCAGGTGGAACACTTCCCTTCCATTATTCCATACGTAAATGTCGACTACAACTTCTATAGACATACATCATCTTGGCCATTATTCTTCCTCATATTGGTTTTTTCCTCAAGTTTGGTTGTGAGGTATATATCATCCTTTTTACATAAAATAACATGTTTAATTAGTCACCAATGACATCCGAACTCAATCACCACGTGTGTTATCACATTAGATATAGTTTTTTTCTAAAAGAATATATTTGTTTTCCTTATTTTGCTAGACTTATGAACATGATGCTTATTTTCTTCACTTCTTGCCTCTTGGTGTAAAT
Source organism: Tanacetum coccineum (assembly GCA_026074375.1). NCBI lineage: Eukaryota > Viridiplantae > Streptophyta > Magnoliopsida > Asterales > Asteraceae > Tanacetum > Tanacetum coccineum. The sequence goes on from BQNB010096406.1 coordinate 24,336, forward strand.
TGATTACACGTGACAACATGAATTCCAAGTATAGCATATAGAAAAAGATATTATTATGAGCTAATATGTCCACCGCATATTAATTAGTTATAGTTGAAAGTCGAAAATGAAGCCTATAATGATCAAAATAAGGTTATAATCATTTGGAAATTTGCACTAAGATCAATACATGTATATATGTATATAGATATATTATATTATATTATTATTATATATTATATATGTTTAATATTATATATATATATATATATATATATATATATATATATATATATATATATATAATATAAAATTTATAAAACAATGAGTTGTTTTATTTGTTCTTTTAAGCAAACAAGAATCAATCGCATATATATATATGCTAGAAGCATATGCTAATTTTATATCTTTTATTTCTATCCCAATTGCAGGTGGAGTTCTGGATATGTGTTCTACTAACCTTATTTGGGTGGCTTCCTGGAATTCTATATGCTATTATTGTAATTACCAAGTGATGAATCAAATGAAATAATATCATCACGTATATGTGATTGTTAAAGCTGTCTAAGTGATCACATTCCGTTAGCAGTGTTCGGTGAAGAAGCCCCTACCGGCGGCTCTGTTTTATCTCTTGCTGCTCAAATCCACACTATGTTGCAGGTCATGAAAATGGATGTATAAAGGTCTCTAGCATCTTAACTCTAACCAATTCTCTGTGATCAGTGGAATTTTTTAGGAACTATAGGAAATATACATGTTTTAACTTCATCTTCTATTTATAAACTGGAGTAACAGTTACACAGTTATATGTATATCCCAGTTTTCTAAGTCTTTATTTTTGGTTTGTGTTTTGGGCAGTTTGGGTTATTGCACTCGCAACCAAAATCTACTGTTGGAACACCAGCTTACATTGCCCCTGAGGTCCTATCTCGGAAAGAATATGACCGAAAGGTATTATCTCTTGAGTTGTTAGAAATAATGAATATTGTTTAATCAAAGTTCTAATTTTTTCTGTAATAATCTTGTGAATCTTTCTATTGTTAGATTGCATATGTTTGGTCCCGTGGGTCTGGATTTCTGTTGTCCATGTTATATTTTCTACCGTGATAAAAGTTTGTTGCCTCTGAATTTATTAGGCTTTTTGTTCTTCTTTTTCAAAGCTCAATAGACACCCCATACACATTGGCAGCCAGTGTTTGTTGTTTGGCAATATGTCATGTCATAATCATTATCAGTAAGTTCAATTCTACCCGTAACCCTCTCTGATAGGAAGATCAGGATCATATAGCAGTAATAGTTTCACTTATTTGACTACTAAC
>BQNB010096407.1:0-10665 GCA_026074375.1 Tanacetum coccineum
ACGCTTCTTTTTGTAAGTGACTAATTATAAATAAGTAGGCTTAAGTATATAACATACGTACAAACAAGTTTCTTTCAATCCGTTTGTACAAACAATTCCTTAATCATTATCATTATTACCTTCATCATTTGTTCATTTCAAAATCTGTATCTCACATGATTAGCAACTCTCTTATAATCGTTCCTTGACATCACTCATTCCATGATCTCCGTATTCTAAAATTCTCTGTTATATTCTGTAACATAATAACAAGGAAACACACAAGAATCTATACAATGTCAAATGATTTCAATACCACTAGGTATGAAAATTTTGACAAAGACTTGTGATAGCATTCTTATTCGATGTTGACTTTTAAAGGTTAACGAATAACAATTCTTTACGATTAGAGTGGCATAGCAGAAGTAGACCATAACCCACAGGTTCCGTAAATCGAAGTATTTTATTCACCCAAGTTCTACCAGAATCTAGAGAAATTCTATTGACTGTCACCAAGAGGTATGATCTTGAAAATAAGTAGACGTGTGAAAGGAGGTAATTATAATTATGGTGTACAACATAATTATAAATGCATCACACACGTGGACTTGTGACCTTGATTAGCCTAACATAAAAATCAAATTCATACCCAGTACCTACATCTATTCACTATAACTTTCAACTAAATCTCGGGACGAGATTTCTGTAAGGGGTGGAGACTATAACAACCCAAGAATTTTCATCAAATGCAAAACCTATTTTACTATTATCACAATTGTACGGGGAAATTTTTCGCTTTATTACATTACTTGCATTGTTAATATCTCATTATGCAAGGTAACTTGCATAACTAAAGTAGACAAGCTCAGGAACTTTCTATGGCATCCTGTCTTCATATATGTCAAGCAAACTTCATAACCGTCAGTCAATATCTTAATATCCTTATTACATGTTACCTTTATTTCCTATAATGTACCATCGTAACGTTATATCCCAAAATTGGGCGTTAAACTATTAGCGTATACTCTAAACCCTAAATTCCATGAAGGGTTAATATCTAAAGTGTATATACAAGTAATATAACATCTCATTTGAAATATAAACTCCCTCCAAGTCAAGTACAAGTTTTCAAAGCACAATGTACAATTCATTAAGCATGATCTCTAAAATAGCCGTTTTACCTCCGTTTTCATTCTAATTTCTTCACCATCACTTGTGTACAAGCTAATACACTCAATATACAATGTTTAAACCTTAATTATTCTATTCATAAGCTTTCATACACATTTTTACTCTCAAAACCCTAATACAAAAGTCAGAACCATACTGAGCAAAAATACTAATCATGACCCATTTCTTTGTTTTTATACATGTAAAACCTAAACCAGATACTCAAATAAGTTTTATAACTTTAATTTTACAACATTCTCACATCTTATACAATCATCATTTCATCATTTTACTTTAACTATATGCAAGTTGAATCCAAGAAACCCTAATTGTGCCCTAATTGGAACTTTAGACCCGTTTACTCATTTTTTCCTATTTTAAACCTGAACCACCTATCAACTCTTGTTATTAATCCTTAATAAAATCCTTACAAACATTAATCCATCATTATTGATCAAATGTACACGAAATGCAAGCTTAAAAACCCTAATGAGCCCTAATTGAACCCGTGAACCCTTTTCTTGCAAAATGACCCATTTTAAAACTTTCTATTGCAAACAAGCACCTCCATGACCTCAACTCTTAACACGCTAAGCATCTTACATCAACTCACTCATTCCTTGGTCATAAAAATTAGCCACATGGGGGGGGGACCCTTTTTCCCTTGTTGTCCTTTTCTAGGTCGTGACAACACAAAACACCCCTAAAAACCTTCCAACACCTCCATGCTAGTTCCTAGCTTTGCTACATCACACCATAGCTTCTCCACTTCATCTCCTAGCTGCTACACATGTCCAAGACCTGGCCATTAAGTTTCCTTGGCCTCTAAGTTGAATTCGACTATAAATAGAGCTCTAAACCTTTCATTTTTATTCATCCCCCACTTCCTCTTCTATAACCCATCATAGCAGCAATAATTTGATCAATATGAATTCTAAGAGATCTTAAGAAGTCCCAAGAACAGAAGTGAAGCAAAAGAAACCAAGAAAAGAAGCCTAGGAGTCGTTATTCTAGGCGTACGAAGCTAAAAGTCCCAATTTTGACCCGTTTCTAAGCTATAAGCTCAAACCCAGGTTTTGAATGTTCTACTTCTACTCCTACACTCTTATAATGTTCATATGATCCTAAATAAACTCTTGTTAAAGTTTCATAACCTAATTCATGCTCATTTTCCATTTTGATCCAAAATTCGTACAACCAAAACCCCCCCCCCCCCCCCCCCCCCCCCCCCCACCCCCCCCCCCCTATAATTTTATGTTTTTTTTAAAAAACTAAATGTTATAATGGTTAAATATTGTTATAATCTATCCTAGCATGCTTAAATAATGTTAAAATAACCACTTTATTGATTAATGAAGGAATTTGAACTTAAAACCCGCGCGTTTACGTTTTGAAACCCTAATTTGACCCGTTTTGCTTCCTAGCTTAACGAATCATTATTTTAAACTTTCATTATGATAAACCTTCATATTTTAGCTTATATTAATAAGTTATAACCTGTAAATGACTTTTAGAATGTTAAAATAAGCTTGCATGGCAATTCGGACTTGTTTTACAAAAGTATTCCATGCAAGGGGTATATATCGTAACTTTCTAAAATTCATAACTAAAAGGACTGAAAATGTCATTTTATCAAAGTTATAACTATAGGGGTCTATTATGTCACTTTTCAAAGTGCAAGGTTTACTTGGTATATCTTTTAAACTTGAAGGACCAAACTCGTAAAAGTGCAAACTCCGAGGGTATATTTTGCCACTTTTCATTCTCAAGGGTCTAAAATGTAACATTTTGAAAAAGTATAAAATCATGTTCAAAACATTACAAGACATAACTTTAATTAACGCTTGACGTGCTTAATATTTCCAGATGTTGATTAAAAGCTTAAACCGATTATTATTCGTATTCACAATACTAGGGGAGCTTCATATTAGAGGTTTCATCCTTGGTATACGTTCTCGAATGAGGTTATTGGGATTACAATTTCAAGTGACTCTAGCTGCCTCAATCGTTTACTGAATGACTTTGATTTAAGATGGCCCGATAGGGGATACAATAATTCGAAACTCTCATTCAAACTCATTAATCTTAAGACTAAAGTTCTAGAGTACAATCTTCTAGACTTGACATATTTTACTCATGTTGCGTTACGGGGCTATTTATTCATCAATTTGCCTTTATCATACCTTTCCCCGTTAAGATTGTGATAAGGTAGGTTAGCTTTCCATTTTTTGGAATATTTTATTACATCTACATAGCAGTGAGTACATTACCTCGCCTTTACTTATTTACATGTTTTATAAACCCGCGAGGGAGATACATGCTTGTTACAAACTCTTTTACTTACTCGTTTATCTTATAATAATGTGATTACTTTTCAAAGACTTATACATGCTTAAAAAAGGAATACAGTGTTTTTTCAAGTTATTGATTTATCCTGATACACTATTACAGCTACTGTCTAAGTTTTACATTATGCCAAAAGTCCATCTTATCTTGGACCATTAATCACTTAGGGTGAACGCGAATATTGTGGATAGATATATAGGGATTGAGAATGCCTGTTTGTGTTAGCAAGGTAGGTAAACCAAAACACACTATATTTGAATTTATTCGGTATATGGCATGTACCTACACCAAGGGCCATTATCTTCTATCTTTCAGTATTATTATATATATATATATAATTTATATATATATATATATATATATATATATATATATATATATATATCATATCATTTTGGGTATATATATACACTAGTCAGTTTGTGTGCCATGAGCTTAAACCAGACTATACTATACCAAACAAGGAACATGACCAATCAGACCAAACAAGACAATAACGCAGTAATACACTATTACTATGATAATTGCATTCGTTGCAATTATACATAACGGGAATATAATAACGTGACCCAAGATCATAACAATACCATTTTCATAATAATTGTGTTGTACAATTATTACACTATGAACTTTGTATTCATACTATTTAATCAACCCTATGAATTTACTCAACGTTGTGTTGACTTTTTAGCATGTTTATCTCAGGTTATTGAGCAATATACGGCACGGAGTGGCATGGACTCGAAGATGGCTAAAACTTGTTATCATTCACATTGTATGTAACTAGATTTTGGGACCTGCCTTTGTAAAACTCTGATTTGAAATGAATGATAACGTATCTTTTGAAACCAAACTTCTCTGTGACGTCATTTTCTAGATTATGACTTGTTGGATCCATGAATGTAATACCCCAGATTAGCTTCGCTGCTATGTTGTAAAATGGGGGTGTTACAAGATGTTCATTGATAACTTGCTCGGCTTAATATCTTTGGGCTGAAGACTTGGGTTATCTAGTTACCAGCAGTCGGGGTAGATGGTTGAAGACCTGGTTAACTATCACTTAAAGGAGATACATTGTAGTTCTCAGTGTCACATGCTGAAGACGTTGTGGATAATCGTAAAGGGTGATGAATGTCTCATACTTTTCTTGGTAAGTATTGAGTTTCTCTACACTATTCTTCCAACATTAGTGCAAGCTTAAGTCACAAGAACGGGGAATTCTACTTCAGTTTTTCAGGTTGGTATATCGGGTTTACTTATCAGTGGATTACTTCAAAATAGGCCCCCCATACTTAAACAGTTGGTAATGATAGCCAGCGAGAGGTTATGAGTAGAGATTTTATCAGCAATTGATTCTCATAGGATAGATCTGAGCTAATTTATTTTTCACTCAAGTACTCAAGTAAATATGCGTCCAAGGTTTTGCTGATTTTGAGGTATCGAAACCAGCAAGGGGAAAGGAGTAGATACACCCTTGAGTCTTTGCCTTTCTTTTTCTTGAAAGCTTTAATAAGTCATCTTTCTTGAAAATCTTTTAGTTAGGCAATGCCGGGAAGACTAATGTCATAACCGCAGAGAAAATCAGAGCTTTAATTTATGGCTTTTGGGTGCATTTCTTCAGACACATGGGGGTAGTGATATCTTGAGAACTTTTGTATGCATTATTTGAATTTCCAAGGGGAAGTGTTGTGAGAAGAATTATTCAAGCGTAAGAAGATACGTTGCTGATCCTGATAATGTTTCCCTAAACGATTAAATCACTAAAGCTTTATCTTAACCAGGAGCAGTAATATTTGATGTGGTATCCTACCAATTCCGCTGTGCACTTAATTATTCTAAGCTTGTAAGAAAGCTTTAAAACTGCTCAAGAGAGGATTGCTAGTTTGGGGGAAGCTTTGAAAGCTTCTAAATAAAGAATATGTGGCATGAATTAGGGGGAAGCTGATTCATTGCTAGTTTAGGGGGAAGCTTTGAAAGCTTCTAAATGAAGATTATGTGGCATGAATTAGGGGGAAGCTAATTCATAAGCTTTTCCTTAACAAGAAGTATATGGGTTACTTAGTTCGTGCCTATTACAGTATTTTCTCCTGACAAGGTACTTCAAAGATTGATTTACTGTTGGAGTGCAGACTTAAAAGTCTACCACCATGAAGACCATCAGCATTAGAAGCTTCGTGGAAGTTCTTGTTCTTAATCATTATGTACTTGTTAGGAAAATATTGTAAGTAATTCCGTATATCGTCCCGTGGGGGAAGATTGTTAGGAATTCACTTTACGTGACGACATTTACGGAATTACCATTGTTTACCATATCACCACACACAGGGACTAGTATAGTCAACATAGGATTCTTATGTAATGTGTGGTGGTATCAATACCCCTCTATGGCTTCCATAGAGGGGTTGAGTCTTTTGTATCTTCCACATTTTATCAAGTTTACTTTCTCTCTCTACTCTCTCTTACTAAAATGGCTATCATGTGGTTTGACTCACCAAGATAACCGGATCATAGTTGTCGTGTTTCTTTCACAAATGTCTTTTAAATGACAAATACCTGAAAAGGAAGATACCTATTTTGGGCATAAATGCACGATTTAGGGGGTTAAACGACCTCGAAAAAATGTATAAAATGACACCTTATCAAATACTCCTAGACTTAGGATTTTCTTGTCCTCAAGCAAATGAGCTTTTCTACCTAGACAATAACAATATGAGGGTCATTTTACCTACTCTTTAAAAGTATTTTATAACACAACCTTCTAGACCTTGTAATTAATAGCACGGAAAATATACATTAGCACCTCACATAAGTGTTTGGGATTCTCTCTTTTACTCGGTTGTATAGTAAATTATAACATATGGGGGAAACAGAAAATCAACACTCGTTACCTGTCATAGCATATAAATTACCATAGGTTGGTTAAGGGATAAACCTTACCGTAAGTGTGTAAGCATTATTAATTTTATCTAAGAGGTCTTTTAAAAGGTTTTGGAGGTGTAGCATAAGATAAACATTTAATGGAAACAGAAAAGATGGTTTTTTTCCCCCCACTTTTTCCAATTTTTTTCGGATACTTTTGGGGTGGCTTTGGGTGAATTTGTGGTGGAAGAGTTAGCTATTTATTTACAAGATACAAGCTGGCTTGGTTGCTAAGCCAGGGGGGGGACTTTGACGAGATATACCAATACTCTACACAACTCTACGCCAATCTCTTTCTTCTTTTTTTAAATAAATATACAATCATGGGGTTTATAACACGTACCCCTACACTTGAGCTTTTACATGCTTGATATTTACAATCTAACTAATGACCCGATTTGAGGTGGATCAAAATAACATGGAGATCATTTGACAAACATATGGGGGTATTGACTTAACTTTTCTTCCCTATTCTTTCGCGAAATAAATACTACCATGAATCCCAATCGTCCTAAAACTGTATTTACAAGGATAAGGACTTAGCAACCGTGTACTCAAATAATTAACTTGGGTTAAAACAATAATGTACTAAAAATGATTACATTCAGGGTAGGCTAAGGCTAGTTGGGTATAACGATTGGTTTAAGGGTGACAATGCTCTTCATTAATAATCTGGAATCCACTAGAAAATTACAAGAACCATGAAAAAGGATAGGCTCGGAGGGTTGTACTAGGGGTATCCTGCACTAAAAATGAGTGCATGGCAAGGGTGTGGGATAGTTATATGATCGGTGTGACCATCATAACAATTATAGTTTTAAAATATGGGTTAATCCTAATGCCTCTTATCAAGCAAATCCTAATACTTACTATGCGGTCTCAGGATGCATCACAAAAACAAGTTCTAGAATTTAATATGTTATCGGTACACTCATATAATGTAATACCGATCTCAATACTCCAGAAAAGGCGACAAAGACCATACGTACACATCCGTAATGACGGAATAGACACATATGACTACTCACTCCTTAACTCGAGAAAGCTAAAGGTATAAACTATCTTGGGTATCAATAATAGATACCTGAATTCCTATAGATCTAAAGGCGAACCTCACATTTTTGGGTGGAATTATGAGGGTTTTTGTGCTAGTCATATAAATTCCTATCTATGAGACGCTATTAATACTCGGTTTTCGTTGGTATGTGTTATAAAAAAAAATTAAATTTTGGTTAAAAATTACCTCTTTATGTTATGTTTTGATATATTACCCATCATTTTAAGGACAAAGCAAATGACAAATGAAAGAATAGTTTCTAAGCTAATTTCCCCCCCCACCATTACCACTTAAGTTGAACATTGTCCCCAATGTTCTATATAAGTACCCGTAAAAACAAATAAAGGGAAAAGAAAACAAGTAAAAGAAACTAGTACTCCCTTGGTTTGCTCAATAATGGAGAAGAAATGTGCGATAACTGGTTAAATCGTCCTCCAAGAATCATACAATAAAACTTTCTAAGAACTTCTAAGCTTCTTCTCATCAAATATAACATGTAATCAAAGACAAAGACAACTTTATACCAAGCAGAAATACCAAGCATAAAATGTGCGATTTACCAATATACAATATGAATTTAGGGTTCGACTCGATAGATAGGATGAAAGAATTGTTAAGCTTATCAGGTTTGCAGGTTTATACAGAAGAATACATATATTAAATGTTGCGCAAGTTTTATTTTCAAAAATAATTAAAAACTTTTAAGTTTTCTGGACCTGGGCGTTTGACGCCGTCGGGGTTGGTGTGACCCCGTCACAGGTGTCGTGGTGACGGCGTCACTTGTTAATCGTGACGCCGTCTCCACCGTCTGTGAAAACAAAATTTTTGTTTTTGATGAAAAATTTCCTGCACTTGATTCCATACGTTAGTTCCTGTATAAATAGCTGTACAAAACCTGAGATTTAACAATTCAATCATATGACTCGATACTGACGCGAATTAATCTAAACAATTCATTAAACATGTTTGAATATGGCTCAAAAGCCGGATAAATTCCCCTACACTTATTGTTTGCAAAATACCTTTGATTGAAATTAAGACGAGGTTAAAAACAATACAAAGCATGATTACAAAATAATTCAAACATAATAAAACAAACTATGAAGAATAAAACACACATGACACTCCTAATATGCGGGAAAAGTAAATTGGGTTGCCTCCCAAGAAGCGCTTGTTTTTGTTCGAGTCACGAGCCTGACTCTACCCTTATTTAACAGATAAAGGGGAAGGTTCCCCTACACTTGAGTTCAAGTGCGGGTGATAGTAATCGTACATACCATGGTGGCGAGAAGGAGCCATATGTTGAAAAAGTATTTGTTGAATTTTGTGCTCCAACCGGTGTGTTTCTTTAATCCTAACATTCTTTAACTCTTTTGGCCTAACGGGTGAATTAAGTCCTCTTCCTAGAAAAGAAACTTCCTTAGATTCTAATTCCCAATCATTTTCTATCATTCCTAATTTAAAAAAATCAACACCTAAGGATTTACTAAGTCCTAATAAACCCGGTTTAAATCCATACAAGTATTCAAGCCTAAATCCTCTAGTTGTGTTTTGTCCAAAGGTTCTACCTCTATCGGGGTTCCTAAAGTCTCTTCTACTTCTTTCGGGCAAGTCATGGGCGGGGTGTATTCCTTAAATGATGGGAGGACTTGTGGGGTACTTTGTGGGTCTGAATTTTCTACCTTATCCCATGCTAAAACTCTATGTATCTCAACCTAAACATCCTCAGCTCCAAACAATCTTTTTGCTTGAGCCTTCAAATTTGCTACTTCTTGTTCAGAAATAATGTTTGGTGGGTTGTCCCATTCTTTTTGGCCTTAGGCGAAATTTTTTATGGCTTCCCATGCTTCTTCACCACTTAATTCCCCAAGGTTCCCGTCTGATGATCTGTGTAACTATTTCCTAGTGTTGTTGCTTTGTCACCCTTGTGATGATCTGTGTAACTATTTCCTAAGTCATGAACGAATTACACGAACCCAGCGTCTAGGGTTTTCAGCCGTTAAGACTGGCACAGGTTGAGTTGTTAACTAAAATCAATTTCATGACACTTTAACTCGCGCAAGCAAATTAACAGAAGATAAAAGAGTGGTTGAGACAAATATAAGGAAACTGTATTAACCATTATTAATCTGATTAGAACGTTGGTTTGTTTATTTAGTGCAATGATTTCTTGTTTCGAGGTGTTACATATCAAACTTAAGACTAGGCTTTTCATTCTTCCTAAACCAAGCAATATAATTCCAGTCACAATAAAAGTATCTGCATAAAGCATCCTCATTTTGGATATTATAATCTATCTTAGGGATTAAAGCAATGGTGATCTTGTTAAACCCTAGCTCATAGAGACTTTACCTACTTACTGCTTAATGACTCTTTATACACTAGTAGTCCACTTGTCCAACTATCCTATGGAATCAGAACGTTATTTGTTGAATTATCTAGGTTCACCTTCTAGTCCACGTTTAATAAACCAAAGGAAATATCCAATTAACTAGTTAAGCCTGAAGCGTATCTAGACACCGTTGAATGAATAGTTCACCTGCTAGACAACACTATAATAACCAAGGACATATCCAATTAACTAGACCTAGTTGAATGAAGGTCGCATAACAAAAGTACGTAAACATGTATAAATTGATATCAAAAACAAGCATTCAACGATAAATCAAGAAATCGAGATAAACTGGTTTAGGTATCGAGAATATGATTTAGCACACTTAAAACTCATTTTTGAGTTTTCTATTTATACTATCTGGAAGTCGGTTCGATACGGCGTATCCAAAGGATTGGATACGGCGTATTGGTCTTGACTGGATACGACGTATTGAGCTTGTTTTCTTTGTGGTCTTTGGTGAGTGCAGGCACAGATACACCATATCTTTCTTGATGGATACGGCGTATTGGTAGTCAGAATCATTAATCTTCAAAATATCTTTGTTTAAGCTCCAGAATGCGCGCCTTTCGTTAACTTTCACCAAGTACTCCCTAATTACTACAATTCTCAAATATAAATGATTAAGTAACAATTCTTTGCAATATTTATACAATATGGATTAATTACACGGGATAAATAATGCTATAAAATATGCGTTATTTGATGTCATCAACTACCTTCATCCTAGAACTATCCGGACTATGTGATTTGATAGGTGGTTCGGGGCCTATTACGTCTCCTAAATTATATCTAAGGATGA
>BQNB010096407.1:12691-25633 GCA_026074375.1 Tanacetum coccineum
AATCACTAGTAAAGGTAAAATCAGTACAGGTAAATTGGATTTTGAAGATGTGTACTTTGTTAAGGAGCTTAAGTTTAACCTTTTTAGTGTCTCATAAATATGTGACAAGAAAAACAGTGTTCTTTTTATAGAAACTGAATGTGTTGTTTTGTCTCCTGACTTTAAGCTACTTGATGAAAATCATGTCTAGCTTAGAGTTCCTAGAAAAGATAACATGTACAGTGTTGATTTAAAGAATATTGTTCCTTCAGGAGGTCTAACTTGTGTCTTTGCAAAGGCCACATTAGATGAATCTAATCTCTAGCATAGAAGGCTTGGGCATATAAATTTCAAAACACTGAACAAACTAGTGAGGGAAAACCTTGTCAGAGGTTTACCTTCAAAGATTTTTGAAAATAATCACACATGTGTTGCTTGTCAGAAAGGAAAGCAATATAAAGCCTCTTGTAAGACAAAGACTGTAAGCTCAATCAGCCAACCATTACAAATGTTGCATATGGGTTTGTTTGGGCCAACATTTGTAAAAAGTCTAATGAAAAAGATGTACTGCCTAGTTGTCACAGATGACTATAGTAGGTTTAGATGGGTTTTCTTTTTAGCCACTAAGGATGAAATTAGTAAAATCCTTAAAACATTCATAATTGGCATAGAAAATCTAATAGACCATAAGGTGAATGTAATTAGACGTGACAATGGGACTGAATTCAAGAATAAAGTCATGAATTAGTTCTATGAAATGAAGGGTATTAAGAGGGAATTTAGTGTTGCTAGAACTTCACAACAAAATGGAGTAAGAAAGGAAAAATAGGACACTAATAGAGGCTGCTAGGACTATGCTAGCTGATTCAAAATTGCCAACAACTTTTTGGGCTGAAGCAGTTAATACTGCTTGTTATGTTCAAAATAGAATGTCCGTTATCAAGCCTCACAACAAGACCCCTTATGAACTTTTTCTAGGTAGAAAACGTACCTTAAGCTTCATGAGACCATTTGGGTGTCCTATTACTATTCTTAATATATTAGATCACCCAGGTAAGTTTGATGGAAAAGCTGATGAAGGGTTCTTTGTAGGATACTCTACCAATAACAAAGCATACAGGGTATTCAACAGTAGAACTAGGATAGTAGAAGAGAACCTGCATGTTAAGTTTAGTGAAGAAACACCTAATATTGAAGGTAATGGACCTAATTGGCTTTTTGATATAGATGCTCTAACAATATCTAAGAATTATAAGCCAGTTGTTATAGGGAACCAAACTAATGGTAATGCAGGTACCAAAGAGAATATTGATGAAGGTCTAGATAGGAAGAAAATAGTACCTGATCAAAAGTATAAATTGCTACCATTGTTGACATTTGATCCATCACTCTCTAAAAGTTCAAAGGATTCTCCTGATGCTAGATTCAAACCATCAGGGGAGGACGAAAAGATAGATTTTGAACATCAAGAGAATGAAGATAGCGAGGTGCCAAATACAGAGGAACCATGAGTTAATCAAGAGCAGGATGCAAATGTCAACAACATTAACAACATTAATACTATTAGTCTAATTGTTAGTGTTGCTGACCTAGAAAATAATGTTGTTGATGAGAATATAGTCTATAGATGTATTAATGATCCAAATATGCCTAATTTGGAAGAGATTGTCTATTCTGATGATGATGAAGAAGTTGGTACATAGGCTAACATGAATAATTTGGCTATAAATGTGTCTGTCAGTCCTATTCTAACTACAAGAGTTTACAAGGATCATCCACTTGAACAAATCATTGGAGATATACATTTATCACCTCAAACCAGAAGGATGACAAAGAATGTGACTGAATATGGTATGTTTAGTTCAGTGCAACAGAGAATCAACCATAAAGATTTTCAAAAATTTTTGTTTGCTTGTTTTCTATCACAAGTAGAACCTAAAAAGGTAATCCAAGCTTCGACAAATCCAAGTTGGATAGAAGTAATGCAGGATGAGCTCCTATAGTTTAAATTACAGAAGGTTTGGACTTTGGTTGATTTACCATATAACAAGAGGGCCATTAGTACTAAATGGGTGTACAGAAACTAGAAAGATGATAGAGGTATTATGGTTAGAAACAAGGCAAGATTGGTGGCACAAGGTTACACCCAAGAAGAAGGAATTGATTACGATGAGCTTTTTGCTCCTATTGCTAGGATAGAAGAAATTAGGTTATTTTTGGCATATGCATCATTTATGGGGTTTATTGTATACCAGATGGATGTAAAGAGTGCCTTTTTATATGGAACTATTGAAGAGGAGGTGTATGTGTGCCAACCTCCTAGTTTTGAAGATCTACAGTTCCCTGACAAAGTTTATAAGATAGAAAAAGCTTTATATGGTCTACATCAAGCTCCTAGAGCCTGGTATGAGACCTTGTTTACCTACTTATTGGAAAATAGATTTAGAAGAGGCACTATTGATAAGACTCTATTAATCAATAAGGTCAAAGGTGATATCCTGTTAGTGCAAGTGTATGTTGATGACATCATCTTTGGGTCTACAAAAAAGTCTTTATATGTTGAGTTTGAGCAGATGATGCACAAGAGATTCTAGATGAGTTCTATAGGGGATCTTACTTTCTTCTTAGGGTTACAAGTGAAGTAGAAAGATGATGGAATCTTCCTCAACCAAGACAAGTATGTGGCTGATATATTGAAGAAGTTTGATTTTGCCACTGTGAAGACAGTAAGCACTCCAATTGAGACTAACAAGGCATTGCTCAAGGATGAAAAAGCTGAGGATGTGGATGTTCACTTATACAGATCAATGATTGGATCATTAATGTACTTAACAGCTTCTAGGCCTGACATAATGTTTGCTGTTTATGCTTGTACAAGGTTCCAAGTTACTCCTAAAGTTTCACATCTTCATGCTGTAAAGAGGATCTTTAGATACTTGAAAGGTCAACCTAAATTAGGCATTTGGTATCCTAGGGATTCACCATTTAACTTGGAAGCTTTTTTAGATAGTGATTATGCTAGAGCTAGTATTGACAGGAAATCCACAACTGAAGGTTGTAAATTTCTTGTCAAAAGGTTGATTTCATGGCAATGTAAAAAGCAAACTATTATTGCCAACTCAACAACTAAAGCAGAATTTGTTGTTGCTGCTAATTGTTATGGACAGGTGTTATGGGTTCAAAATCAATTGCTTGATTATGGGTTCAACTTTATGAACACCAATATTTACATTGATAATGAAAGTATAATTTGTATTGTGAAAAATCTAGTGTTTCACTCTAAAACCAAGCACATAGAGATTAGGCACCATTTCATCAGAGATTCTTATAAGAAGAAGTTGATTTAAGTGATCAAGATTCACACAGACCACAATGTTATAGATCTTCTTTCAAAGGCTTTTGATGTTAGCAGGTTTAACTTTCTGATTGATAGCATTGGATTACTTAATCTTTGAAGTATTGTTTGAGGGGAGGTTAATTAAGATTGGATGAAAGGAAATGTATCAATAAGCATAAATGGGTGAAGGATCAGGAAATCCCACTGAACCCCAACATACATTCACAACTACTTCACTATCTAATCTTGAACCAATCACTGTTTCATCATTATCTTAACCCAAAAAGACTCAAAAACCTAGGAAATCCGAAAGGACCACTAAGATATCTTAGTCTAGTAGATCTATTCCCCTTATAACTTATGAGATTATCATTAAGGAGTGGGAAGACAGAATGGAAAGGGCTAACACTATTGCTTCTAGCTTAGTAGCAAAACAGGACAGTGGTAACATAAATAGGACCCAATCTATGGCAATAATTAATGAGTCTTTTCCTCAGGGAACTTATTCAGGTAATGGTCCCAGGTGCCAAGATACCATATTGGTGGGTGCAAAAGCTTAAATTAGGTTTGAGGCTGCATCTAAACAATCCAATGATCCACCTCTCTTAGCAGTTAACACACTTGGAAGTGGGGAGGATGGCATAAAACTAAAGGAATTGATGGAATTTTGTATAAACTGTCTGTTAGGGCTCTTCATTTATGATATAAAAATAGATAGAGTGAATTGGTGAGAAGAATAAGAGATATTGTGAGATCAAAAATAGAAAGAGAGCTTGTGAGAATCAAAATTGATGATGGAAATACTTTTTGAAAAGAAATTTGGGTTAATACTGGTGTCTTAAAGTTAGTGCTGTTAGGCTTAATTTACCACTGCTCGTATTAGTTTATGCTGCTAGGCATACACTTACTGCTATTAGGCGTAAGTTAATGTTGTCAGGCATAACTTGCTACTACTGGGTTAGTTAATATTGTTAGGCTTAACTTAATGCTGCCAGTTCAGGATACTGTTGTTGAGGGTGATTTCATAAATACTTAGATTAAGGGTTTCAATCACTCATTCGTTCGATTTTACACTTTGTTATCTTCTCTAATCATAAACCCTAACTCAATTTCATCTTTAATCATCAAAACCCATCACTATGTCGACCCCAAAGTTTGCTGAAACTCACAATTTGGTTGCATTTTTGGAGAAACCCGAGGAAAGGAATGGGTTTTAGGAGATTATTGATTTCCAGAATGCAAGTTATGTCTAATATGCATTAACGATTAATCCAACCATTTATACTACATGTATTGAACAGTTTTGGGCATCTGCAAAGGCTAAGATCGTTAAATGGGAACGACAAATACAAGCCCTAGTAGACAAGCAGGTAATCATTACTGAGACTAGTATAAGGAGTGATCTTAAGTTGGATGATGCTGAAGGAATAGATTGTCTACCCACTACTACAATTTTTTGCAGAACTGGAAAGAATGGGGTATGAAAATCTTACTCAAAAGCTTACTTTTTATAAAGCTTATTTTCATCCTAATGTAAATTTCTTATCCATACCATACTGCAATGCCTTAGTGCTAAGACTACAGCCTAGAATGAATTTTGTAGCACTATGGCATCTGCTATCATATGTCTTGCCACAAACCTAAAATTCAACTTTTCCAAGTATATTTTTGACAATATGGTGAAGCACTTGGAGGGTGGGGTTAAATTTCTCATGTACCCAAGGTTTGTGCAAGTCTTCCTATACAAACAAGTTGAGGGGATGACAAGACATAAAGAGGTTTATGTTACACCCTCCCACACCAAGAAGGTGTTTGCTAATATGAATAGACCAGGAAAGGATTTTTTGGAAGAGTCACACCTCTATTCCCAACAATGATGATTCAAGCTTCAGAAGATATGGGTGAAGATTCAACTGCTCCTTCTGATTCCTATTCCACACCCATTATTTCTCAACCATCATCATCTAAACCTAAAAAAAAGAAGTCAAGGAGGAAACAGAGGAAAGACATTAGTCCTACAGAGCCTGTCACGGCTGAGGCTCATGTATCTACCCCTTCCTATAATCCATCTGAAAGTGGTGAGGATATTATGCAACTTTTTTAATTTATGAATTTATGTACCACCCTACAAGAGAAAGTCCTTGATTTGGAGAAACCCAAGTCTGCCCAAGCAAAGGAGATTGCTAGCTTAAATAAGAGAGCCAAGCAATTGGAAAAGAGAAGGAAGTTAAGAACTATAAGGCTCAAGAGATTAAGGAAGGTTGGTTCAACTAGCAGGGTAGAATCCTCTAATGATGTTAGTTTGGGTGCTCAGGAGGATGCATCCAAACAAAGGAAGAAAATTGCTGATCTTGATGCTGATGCAGAAGTAACTTTGGTAGATGAGACTCAAGAGATGAATGATGACAACCTGATGTTTGACACAGGTGTGTTGGAAGAGCAGGAAATTGAGTTTGAAAAGGTGGTTGAAGAGCCTATAGTTAGTGTTGCTACAACTACAAAGTCAATTCCAGTTAGTGCTGATGATCCAGTTACTACTGCTGGGTGAAGTAGTTAGTACTGCCAGTGCCAGTGTTGAAATTCCAGATGAATTGACTCTTGCTCAAACTTTGATTGAGATCAAAACTACAAAACCCAAGCCTGTTACAACTGTTGTTACAACAGTTACATCTGTTAGACCAAGGGCTTAGGGAATTATATTTCATGATCAGGAAGAACAAGTATTTGCATCTACAAAAACATTTTCTTCTTCACAATCACAACTTCCACAAGTAAAAGACAAAGGCAAGGGAAAAATGGTAGAGCCTGAAAGACCTTTGAAGAAGAAAGATCAAGTTGCTCTTGATGAAGAAATGGATAGAAATCTTAAAGCTCAGATGCAAGCTGAACTTATAGAAGAAGAGAGGCTTGCAAGGCAAAAGGAAGAACAAGCCAATATAGCTTTGATTGAATCATAGGATAACACACAAGCTATGATGGAGGCCGACTTTGACTTAGCTCAGAGTCTACAAGCAGAAGAACGGGGAGAGATAACCATTCAAGTTTCTCTTGATGAAGAAATAGCTAGAAATCTTGAAGCTTAAATGCAAGCTAAACTTATAGAACAAGAGAGGCTTGCAAGGCAAAAAGAAGAAGAAGCCAATATAGCTTTGATTGAATTATAGGATAACACATAAGCTATGATGGAGGCAGACTTTGAATTAGCTCAGAGGCTACAAGCAGAAGAACAGGGAGAGATAACCATTGAGGAAAGATCAAGATTGTTTGTAGAGCTCATGAACAGAAGAAAGAAGCATTTTGCAAAGCTTAGAGCTGAAGAGATAAGAAAAAAGCCACCTACCAAAGCTCAAAAGAAAAATAAAATGTCCACCTATTTAAAAAATATGGCTAGATGCAAACATAATCAGTTGAAGAGCAAAAGCTATGATGAAATCCAGAAGTTGTTTGATAAGGAGATGAAAAGAGTAAATACTTTTGTCGACATGAATTCAGAAGTAGTGAAAAGCAGTGTGACAAGAACTAAAGGAAGTTCTAAAAGAGCAGGAGATGAGCTTGAATCTGATAAATCAAAGAAGTAGAAGATAGATGAGCATGTAGAAGCTGAAAAAGATGATCAAGAGGAGGCAGAGATGAAAAGGCATATTGAGTTAGTTAAAGATGATGAGATAGCAATTGATGTTATACCTCTATCTACTAAGCCTCCAGTGATTGTTGAATACAAGATTGATAAAGATAGAAGGATGGGATACTTTAAATTGATAATTGTTGATGGAAGCTCAAAAAGGTATTCATCAATGATAAAGATGCTTTAGGATATTGATAAGAAGACTTTGAGACCCTCTGGAAGTTGGTTAAAGCTAAACATGAGATTACAAGGCCAGAGGAGGATTATGAAACAGTTTTATGGGGAGATTTGAAAGTAAAGTTTGAACCTGATATTAAAAGTAATGTATGGAGAAATCTATAAGGGTACAAAGAGACTATTTGGAAGCTGTTTGATAATTATGGAGTGCATTTTGTAAGGTTTAAAAATCTACATATCTTTATGTTAGTTGAGAAAAGATATCCCCTTACTACTGAAGATAAAGAAAGAGAAATTTGAATAGAGTTGAAGAGGTTGTTTGAACCAGATGAAAATGATACTCCTATGGAGATGTTCAAAGATATGCATGATCCTTTGAAATGGAGGTTGTATGATACATGTGGTGTTCATCATATGTGTATAGAGAGAGGACATGATATTTTCATACTGGTTGAGAAAGATTATCCACTGACAAGAGCACTTATGACATTGATGTTGTGTAACAAGTTGCAAGTGGATGAATATTCAGTGATGGCAGATGAGCTTTTAAGAAAAATCTTCATACTAGCAAACAAATCAAGACAGTAAGATGTTTGGAAGCATCCTCTCAGCACAGATGGTTTAATTCAGAGAAACTTATAGATTTGAATGACAATTACAAGTTTAGGGGAGGATTGTTGGGAATTAAGGGCTTCTATAACTTTGTACTGCTAGTTCAACTTCGTACTGCCAAGAGAAGACTTAATACTGTTAAGCTTAGTTAGTATTGCCAGTACAAATTGTTAGTACTGCCAGTTTATTAGTACTGTTAGTTATATAGTTAGTACTGCTAAAGTGATATGCATAAGTTATATTAGGAATAGATATGCATGATCACTTGACGCATTTTGTAAGCTCATTAGGGTTTTTCCTTGGTGTATAAAAGGAACCGTGCGGCATTGATCTAGATATCAGTTTTTCATATTAGTATTCATAGTTTGCATAGCAATCACAGTTAGTATTCATAGCTATTTTGTAACTTAAAATAGTATTCAATATATTGAAAGTTTAGTAAAGATCTTGTTTTTACTGTTCATTGTTTTTCTTAGTATTGCAAACTAGATTCCGCATAGTTTATGATATTCTCAATCTTAGTTTCTACTATAGTTGTCTTGGATCTATCCAATATACTAAGCTTTAACAAGCTAAGTAAGATCTGTCAAGAAGGGATCAACAACCTGTCTATGTGCTAAGCCTTGTCATATCTTATTTCTACACCTATAAATAGATGGTATAGGCTCCAGGTATGGTCAGAACTTTTACACATACTTACTTACGTTATCATACTTTACCAAATACAAAGCATATACTTACTCTCAAGCCGGAGGTGATTCGCAAGGACACCCCCTGCGCTTCACTTAACGTAGTGGTTTCATTTGTGTTGACACATGTTATTTAAGACTTAGATACTCAGCAATCACCCAAAGCATCCTTCAATCTCATCAAAGCCTGATCGTGCTCATATTTGCACAATCAATTAGTAAGCTAACCAGGCCAAAGACACATAGAAAGCCTATGTTTAAGCCCATGGTCGATTATAGCTTGAAGTATTTATACCCTCTCCACACATGGAGAGGGTGTTGGTTGTTCATTTTTTACACACACTTAATCTAATATTCTCTTCTTTTGTTTATCTCTCTAAGTGTTCATCCAACCACCTCTTTCTCTCTTTAAAACTCTAAACGAATTCCATACTATATGTTTTAAGATATTCTACAATTGGTATCAAGAGCCATGAGGTGTTTCTGAAGGTTTTGTGTGCGTTTGTTACCTTTGTTTACTCGTGTTCTTGGTTCGAACCTATCAAAAGGTTTTAATCTTTTGAGGGTTTAAAACCCATAAAGCTTTAAACTTTCTTCTTTAGTTATCTTAGTTTAGGCTAGAAGTACAAGAAAATCTTTCAAAAACTACATCTTTTTGAGTCTTTTTGGTTAAAAAGGGTTTTGTACCACGAATCTTGATTTCAAATTCTTCACGTCAAAAACGTTAAAGTTTGTGTTTTTAAGGTTCTAATAGTCTTAGATAGGTAAGAAGTACAAGAAAAATCAGAAAAAAACGTCAAAAAGTGAGTCTTTTTAAGATTTTTGATTTTTGAGTTTCGAAGTGTATTGGGCGAATTATACATAAGGGCGAATTATACGTGTTTTTGGTCAGGCGAATTATACGTGTTTTTGTTATGGCGATTTATACGTGTTTTTGGTCAAGCGAATTATACATGTTTTTGTTCAAGCGATTTATACGTATTTTTGGTCAGGTGAATTATACGTGTTTTTGTTTAGGTGATTTATACGTGTTTTTGGTCAGGAAAATTATACGAGTTTCTTAAGGTGATTTATACATTTTTTGCTAAGGCGATTTATACGTTTATTTCCAAGGGCGATTAATACGTTGTTCCTTAAGGCGAGTTATACATAATTTGCTTGGGTGATTTATACACTTTACTTGAGAGAACTATACACTTTCATTAGGTGAATTATACGGTTGTTCTTTGATTTGTAAAATCCCATGAAAACTAGATTTCCTGGTTTTATCAAGAATTGTAAGATCTCATGTATTCCAAAGACTCAATTACATCAATCAAACCTCACTTTAACACAACAACCTCCAATTATTGTACGATCATCTTTTATCTTATCACATTAACATGGATTCAATTATTCTACTTGGACAAAATAATACTCTTGCTGAGTACATGATACTCTCTGGTGCTGACAATCGTCCACCTATGTTGGATAAGGACCTGTATGATTCTTAGAAAAGTATAATGGAATTATACATGCAAAATAGAGATCACGGAAGAATTATACTTGAATCAGTTGAAAACGGTCCACTCATTTGGCCTACTGTTGAAGAGAATGGGGTGACCAGAACAAAGAAATATGTTGAATTATCTGTTGTTGAGAAAATTCAAGCTGATTGTGATATGAAGGCAACCAATATCATTCTTTAAGGTCTACCAGCTGATATCTATTCACTTGTGAGTCATCACAGAGTTGCCAAGGATTTATGGGAAAGAGTTCAATTACTGATGCAAGGTACCTCTTTGACTAAGCAAGAAAGAGAGTGTAAACTGTATGATGCATCTGATAAGTTTACTCACATCAAGGGGGAATCACTTCATAAGTATTACTTGAGATTCACTCAGTTGATTAATGACATGAACATCTACAACATGAAAATGGAGCAATTTCAAGTTAATACCAAGTTCTTAAACAGTCTTCCACCTGAATGGAGTAAGTTTGTGACTGATGTCAAGCTTGTAAAAGATTTGCATACTACCAACTTTGATCAGCTTCATGCATATCTTGAACAACACGAACTTCATGCAAATGAAGAACGTCTTCTGTGTGAACGCAATCAAGATCCACTTGCATTTGTTACAAATCAACAGATGACACCACCTCACTTCAACACTTATCAGTCTTCATACAACAATCCTCAGCTTTAACAACAGTTTCCACCATCTCAATATGGATCAATTCATCCCACTCAACATTACTCATCTACTTATCTATTACAACCTCAATTTAATCATTCATCCGTTCCACCATCATATCCATATCAGTCTCAAATGAATCATTAAACCTCATCTGTTCCATAAATTGCTTATCAATCACCTTAAGTTTCTACATAACCAATGACTGAGTCACCTCTTGTGGACTCAAGTTTTGCTGCTGTTCAACAGTCTTTAGTTAACAAACAATGTTTGGAAATTGCTAAGAAATAATTACTTTTGGAAAATGATCGACTCTTACAACAAATCATGTCTCAAGATGTTCTTTTAACTATGATGAATTCTATGTCTTTATTTGGTGAATCTGTGAATATGGAAAGAAAAAGAAATGAATCTTATGATAAGTGTTTTAATCTTGATGCTGAGCTTTTAAAATCACAAAATGCGCATAATAATCTTTTGAAAAGGTACTCTCAACTTGAAAAACATTGTATTTCTCCTGAATCGTCAATACAACTTAATCAAGAAATTTTCCAAAAAGATGAATCTTGTGATAATCAAAATGCTTTCGAAATTCCAGAATATTTTAAAAATAATGATTTAAAAGCTTAGCTACAGAC
This sequence comes from Tanacetum coccineum, assembly GCA_026074375.1. NCBI lineage: Eukaryota > Viridiplantae > Streptophyta > Magnoliopsida > Asterales > Asteraceae > Tanacetum > Tanacetum coccineum. The sequence goes on from BQNB010096407.1 coordinate 23,923, forward strand.
AAGACACTAACCATTTTAAGTGAAGGAAATTATAAAATCAATGAGAGAAAAGTCCAAGGAAGAGAATGTCAATTATGAATTATTGTGAATTAGAGACCAAAAATGTAAAACTGGAAAATAGTGTGGCAAAATTGCTTTTGGAAAACGAGCGTCTTTGTAATGAAATTAATCATGTGAAACAGGTTTTTAAAGAGCAGTTTGACTCAATCAAAAAGACATAATGTTCGTACTAAAGAACAGAGTGACTCTTTAATTGATAAACTAAACTTAAAATCTACTGATAATGAGGATTTAAAAGCTTAAATTAAAGATAGGTTTTTTAGATAACATCATTGAAAAACAATTTACAAAAATTAAAAGGAAAAGAAGTTGTTGATATTGTTGCACAAACACCATCTGCCTACACTATTGTTCTAGGCATGTTCAAGCTAGACTTAGAACCTTTAGCTCCTAAGTTATTGCAAAATAGGGAAGTTCACATTGAATACCTTAACTATACTCAGGAACAAGCTGATATTCTTTGGGGAATAGTCAAACAAGCTTAAGCAAAACAACCATTAGATAAAGAGTTAGACTTTGCCTGTAAGCATGCCCAACGAATTCAAGAGTTACTGGTATATGTTAGAGATACATGCCCTAATGCGATTAACCTTAGTGCAAAAAAGGTTGTTGTCACACCCAAAAACAAGGTCAAGAAAGTTAGGTTTGCTGAACCTCTCACATCCTCAAGCAACACTAAACAGGTAGAGTCATCTACAACATCAGATTCTAACACGCTTGTGTTATCTCCTACAAGATTGAAGTGTTCTACTAGTAATTTCGGATCAAAGCCTACAGGAAATAAAAGGAATGATAGGATCTCGAAAACACCAAGTAGGAACATAAAGAATAAAGTAGAAGCCCAACCTAGGAAAGTTAATAAAAAGAATCATGTTGTTGAACCTATTTGTGATGTAGATTTTAAGCATTCACTGTTAAATGTCAATTCTATTTATGCTACTTGTAAGAAATCTATGTTTGATGGTGTTTATGATATGTGTCTTCTTAATTTTGTAAAAAATGTGAATAGCCGTGCTAAATCTACTAAGAAACCTAAAAAAACAAAATATTTAGAAACATACGGGTCATGTATTAAATGAAGTAGGACTTAAGTGGAAACCAACAGGCAGAACTTTCACTATAGTTGGTAATTTGTACCCTTTAGTTGGGATCACCTCAGCTAACGTAGTGCCTCATAAGAACACCACTTCCCACTCAGTTGAAACACAAAAACCAGAGCTTAAAGTCTATAGCAGGAAACCTAAAAATGTTAAAAATACAGGTTCAAGTAAAAAAGATAAGATTGTAGAATCTAAGAATGCTAACCACTCGGAACCCAATCATACTTAGGGATCCAATGCTACAAATATTCCATCGTCTTCTTCTCTTGTCATGACAGGTTTTCCAGATTGTTCTCTGGTATCTGGACTCCGGATGTTCGAAACACATAATAGGGAATCGCTCTTAGATCATGAACTTTGTTAGTAAATTTCTAGGTACAGTTAGATTCGAGAACGACCATATTGCAAGAATTATAGGGTATGGTGACTATCAGCTGGGAAATGTGACTATCTCAAGGGTATACTACGTCAAGGGGCTTGGACATAACTTATTTTTTGTTGGTCAATTTTGCAACGGGGGTCTTGAAGTCGCATTTGGAAAAAACACTTGC
>BQNB010096408.1:0-25633 GCA_026074375.1 Tanacetum coccineum
ATGTTTGTTTTTACAACATGGATGCAAGTACCTTTTAAATTCAAATATTACGAGTTTGTCTAAGTAGCTATAACCCACTATGCCCATCATCATGAATTGTTAATTGCATAGATGTATTTGTTAATTGCATTATATGAGCGCGAATGTTATGAATAGATCTATTTAGGATTAACATCCCCGTTCGGGCAAGTAGCGCTTGCTAGTTTACCGGTTGGCCGGAAACGACGAACGTATACCATTTGGATTCATGGATGTTACGGGTTGAACATCTATATTGGGCAAAGTCATTTATGTGAATTTGAAATACATACATTGTTTAGCTTTGGTGTCATGAGCTTAGTGCATTTCGTAATACATTTTTTTGATATTGTATTTGTTACTCTATTACAGGGAAATCTTGCTATCCGCTTCATTAAATTTATAAACCTATAAATTGACCAACATTATTATTGACAGTTTAAACATGTTTTCTTAGGTCAATAAGGTACAAGTCATGGATACATTGGCTGGCCATCATTTGAAGTCACATTATCATAAAGATTTGCATGCATTACATTTTGGAACACTGTTATGTTGTGAAATCTTTACTTTTCCAAGATAAATAAGTTAAGCCCATGAGCTTTTTGTATCGAACCATTTATGAAACCCAATGAATCTAGTTTAAACGATCCTTTATATGGTCCCGTTCCATATCTTGTGCTATTGATCTATGAAGTAATACACCCGGATCATCATATTCCGTTGTGGCCCATTTTGGGGGTGTTACAACAACGACCATCATAAAGCTTATGTAGTATTAAATAAACATACAATGAAAGTCGAAGAATCGCTCAACGTGACATTTGATGAAAGTCCTCCTCCTACCAAATTATCACCATTGGTTAATGATGATGTTGGTGAAGAAGAAGCCTTTAGAACGAATACCAAAATAGTAAATATTAATACTAAAGATGATGAGTCGATAGAAGTTGACGAAGTTGTTAACATTAAAGATTCCAAAAATCATCCACTAGATCAAGTCATAGGAAATCTTAATCAAAGAACCTTAAGATCTCAAGCCCAAAATCATAGTAATTTCTTTTGTTTTATATCTACAATAGAACCCAAAAATGTCAATGAGGCATTAAAATATGAAAGTTGGGTTGTAGCTATGTAAGAAGAATTAAATCAATTTGTAGCTAATGATGTTTAGGAATTAATCCATTTACCTAGAAGTCAATCCAGTCAGAGAACAAAAAAGGTCTTTTAAAATAAATTAGATGAAAAGGTGTAGTATCAAAAATAAGGCTAATTATAGCACAAGGATATAAAATCAACAATAAGTATAGAGTATGATAAAACAGATGCCCCGGTAGCTAATTAGAGTTAATGAAATACTTCCTTTTCAATTGCTTGTGCAAATGAATTTAAATTGTAACAAATTGATGTAAAAGTGCCTGCGAAAATGGTTGTATAAACAAGATTTACGTTACTCAATCCTCCAAGTCATGGTGATATTCAAAACCAAACTATGTTTATAAACTTAAAAAGGCTTTATATGGTCTTAAGAAAGCTCATAAGGCATGGTATGATAGACTAAAAGCATTTTTGATAAAACACGAGTATTCAATAGGAATGGTCGATAACACACTTTTTACTAAGAAATCAAAGTCACACCTTATCATTGTTCAAATATATGTCGACGATATTATTTTTAGTTCCATAAGTCAAAACTTGTGTGATGATTTAGCAAAAATCATAAACGATGAGTTTGAGATGAGTATGATGGGCGAGATGAACTTCTTCTTGGGTCTTCAAATAAAATAAATGGAAGACGAAATATTTTTCAATCAATCCAAGTACATCAAGGAGATGTTAAAAAAGTTCGGGTTGGAAAATTCTAACTAACCAAGGACACCATGTCAACGGATGATCAAGCTCACTATAAGGACGATGAAGCCGACTCCGTGGATAGCTCTAAATATCGATGTATGATTGGTAGTTTACTTTATTTAACCGCAAGTAGGCCCGATATTATGTTTAGTGTTTGCTTATGTGCTCGTTTCCAAGAGAATCCTAAGAATACTCATTTAGAAGCTATTAAGCGTATATTTAGGTATATTAGAGGAACTAGTCACTTAGGATTATGGTATCCAAAAGGAACCAGAATAGAAACTGTAGTTTATGCTGACTCCGACCACGCAGGCGATTACGTTGATCGCAAAAGCACTAGTGGCGTTTGTACATTCATGGGATGTTGTTTAACATCTTGGTTCGCTAAGAAACAAACGGCCCTTTGCTTTCTCCACGGCCGAAGCTGAATACGTCTCCGCCGAAAAGGCACGTCAACAAGCATTATGGATGAAACAAGCTCTCATCGACTACGGCATACGCCTCGACGACGTTCCGATTCTACGCGACAATAAAGGCGCCATAGACTTAAGTAAAAACCCTGTACAACACTCTATAACTAAACATATAGAAATTCATCACCACTTTCTACGCGATAATGTCTAAAAGGGCAACATTTTTATCGAGAAAGTTGCATCCGAAGATAATATAGCCGATATATTTATTAAGCCTTTAAAACGTGAAGTATTTAATTATTTAAGATTAGGATTAGGAATGATGGAACTTATCATGGATAGTGATTCTCCATCATTACAAAAATAATCGTAAGAGGAAATTTAATGAAGTAATTAATCATTATTCGAAAGATGTTAATTCTCATTACAAGCTCTGATTACAAAACTTCCGATCATGAACATAATCGAGATTAGAATTTTATTAGATTAAGAAAATATCAATAAAATTACCATAGATATTTTTGAAATCTACATGTACGGTCAATACATGAAACTATGAAATCGATTGAAAAAGACAAAAACGACAATCATCGAATTACAACTCACACTTATGTTGACGATGTTTTGTTGAGTCTAAATGTTCATAAATGATTGTGTTATTAGTAATGGTCAAACTTATGCTAAAAGATAACACACTCCTAGTAGGATCGACTACGTTGAAATTCCATCGGGAAATTCACGACAAGTTCCACGGCTCACTCAAAACTTTGGACGTCGACTCCGAAAGTTATATCACATACTCCTAATAGTATATATAACATACTTCAATTGCCAAAAAACACAACACCATATCTCAATTTGCTTGAAAATCGATTCTGTCCATATTTATAGACACTTGCGGATCACGGATCCACCAAACGCAGATCTATGCATTATTTAGGTAGATCTGTGCGTCACAGATCGCGGGTAAATAACTGATTTTAAACAAATTGGGACCACAACAAGTATTAAACAAACACACCCACGAACTCAAATACTAAAACCCTCAAACAAACATAACTCAAATCGGCAATTGGAGCAATTAATCTACAAGATCATCAACAAATCACCAATCTATAACAACTATTGTAAGTGATTTCATCTTATTTTCTATTTAATTTCATATCTAGGGTTTTGATTTTAATCAAATCACATAATTTGGGGCTTTCAATTTTTCTTGTTATTTTCGTGCAATTAGAACTAAGAATACCGAAAACGTGTATAACTATTATAATACTCAAAAAGCATAATTGAAGCGATTCGCCAAAAATCAATTTTCGACAAAAACCCCAAGTTATGATTTTCACTTCTAGGAACTTTTCAAAACAAGGGTTGTTTAACTACATTGTTAATACAACGCAAAAACTTTTTCTTCATACATTAGGACTCTTGAATGTGTATATGAAGTGCTTAATTCATAAGCATGTTTCGTTTCATTCGCATTGAGCAATATCAAACAAAGGTTGTGCATTAAGGTTTGCTTATTACTAGTATTATCATTATTTTCTATTTGAGTCAAGCAAACTGCACACCCACATCAAGTCGATATGAACACTCACTTGGAATTCATATTATATTTCTATTTTTTTGCTTATTGAGTCATTATTATTTATCTATAGGTGAAATTACGACACAAATAGACTACCAACGTACTAAAGAGTATCTACCTAGAGTCCATCATACTAGACAAATGGATGAAGGCCCCATGCCTTTTGCCATGCTTTTGACCCGTCTTCACAATCATATCCTTAACACAAACCCTCAAGCCATTGTCCCAATTGCTAGGTTCGCATTTCATGAACATGTCATGGATCCTCTAGACATTTCAAGAAATCCTAACAAAGAGAAAGGAAAGAGTATTGCCTCTCCCTCGGTCATCTCCTCTTCATCTTCATCATCCGAGCTATCCGCCAGTGAGGATCTAACCAAAGCCTAACGAGAGAAGAGAGGAATGTTTAAATGCTTGAACCGCTATGTTGACACCATCACCAAGTACCTGGCAAAGCAAAAATGATTATGCTTGTCTTATGCCTATATGTTCTTTTGGTATGTGATCATTTGCATCCTTGGTTATGAATTTTATGTTAAGATATTGATGAATTGAAAACTTTGATGTATGGTGAAACTTAGTACCCACTAGATGTTGTTATGCTTTATGGATATTGTTATCAATGACATTTGGTAGATGTTATATGAGGCTTTATGATATTTTGAGGTTTGTGTTTGGTGCAAATTTGATGTTCTGGTCGTTTTGTTAAAGTCTGCGACCGTACGATCCACCATATGGTAGATTCGTAATGTTATTTTGGTGAATCCTGAATCCTCCATCCAGGCGCCAAAATTCCGAATTTTCTTGATTTTTAATCTTTTTCTCCTTTAGCTTATAATCAAGCTATTTGAGTTACAAAATTTTAAGAGCTTCTAAACCTTAGGATATAACATGTTCTCCATATAATCCAAGAACCATTATACAAACCATATCACCACTTTCTCCTTATAATCATCACCCTCAAACACCATTTTCTTCACATCTTCTCCACTTTTCTCATATACAACCTTACTAGCTCTCATATACAACCTTGCTAGTTCATAACCATGACTAGTTCATCCAAAATAAATTCACCAAATGAGTGTCAAGTATCCAAACTATGTCAATCTCACATCCTCAAGTGAGGAACAATCAAATGAAAGAACTCCTTCACCACCTCCTAGAAAGAAATCCCTCTTACTACCTCAAGCTCCATCAAAATCCATCTCTAGCAAAAGCACACACTACACCTCTTCATCATCATCAATTGAGTCTTCGACACAACCCATGTTGCACCACCACCAAAACTTCATTTTTTCATTCCAATAAAACTAGAACCTCAAGAACTTCCTCCACCTCAAATGTCACCAAATGATCCCTATATTCAAACCATGGATAATTGGCCATCAAGCCCCTCTAATCCATCTCCACCACCACGTGTCTCTCGACCACCTCCTGGTTTTCCAAACCCACCACTCGGATTTGAACCATTTCCATTAACCCAACCTTTGTTTGTTAACATTAACAACAACACACTTCTCCTTCACAACAATGCACCTTTACTTGAAAACATTCACCATCCACCACCAAATCTTGGAAATCAAGATTTTCCCAATCCTCCAAACAGTTTGGATTTTGTTCATCCAAATGACATGTCTCACATCTACAACATGTTTTGTCAATGTTGTAGCACCACAAGGCATGAAATCCAAATGCTCCGAAACCGTGTCAACTACATGTTCTCATACATACGACACCACCTTGGCTCTCCATCACACCCACCTTAATTTCCGCATTAGCCACATAACTATCTCACCTCACCCCACGGATTATATAGGAAAATGTTTTCTATCTCAAGATTTAGGATTTTTAATTGTTTTCTTTAATTTTCTAGTTTAAGCCTATCATGTAATGGTTTTTATGCCAAATTTTATGTTTTATCCCTTATAATAGATTTAACATTATATTTATTTGTTGTGTTGATGATGGATGTTTATTGCATAAAATGTATATGTGTGCATTTGTGATTGTCATATACATATTTGCTTGCCTACTAACCTTGTTTTGTAGCAACACATCCATAGCTCGATTACTTCAAAAACAAGACTTGCAAGAACCGCCTCTACAACACTTTTTGCTTCGACAAAAAGGGGGAGAAGATATGTAAACTCATCTACTAAATACTTATTTAGTAACTTTTAAATAAGCATGAGTTTATATTTTGTCATCATCAAAAAGAGGGAGATTGTTAATACAAATATTCGCGCAAAAACGATATTTATATTTAATGATCTTCATGTTTTGATAATAATAAATATAATGTCATACTACGTAAAAGTTTACGTAAACAAGTTTATGGAAAACTAGAAGGGGGTTGAATAGTTTACCTCTTTTTAAATTAATGTTTTATTTGTTTATAAAAGCTTAGATTCGATCTTATGTGATCTCGGTATGTGCACAATTTGAACAATGCAAGTAAGTGAATAAGTAAATATAAAAGACAAATATAAGAGTTAGAAAGATTAAAACACAACACAAGGATTTATAGTGGTTCGGTAAGGACAACAAACTTTTCAATCTTCCCAAATCTAGAAAATCTTTCCTATTGGTGTAAGGAAATATTTCTTTCTTCTAGAAGAATCTATTAAATTAAGTTTTAATAATTACAAAAACAAATTTTGTATATATTTGGGTTAATCATAAAATGACAAATTTTATCCCAGCTCCACCCACAGATCCACCAAAAGCACTGGACGGATCCAGGAGATGAGGGATCTGTGAGTCGCACGTCTTGTTCCCCTGGGACAGATTTGAATTTCAAATGGTTGCCTATAAATACCAACCTCATTTCTTCATTTTATACAATTCCCTTGACAAATATGTATTTCTCACGATAATATTTAATTATTCTTTATATATTCTTTGTGGAAAAACTAGAAGGGGGGTTGAATATTACCAGTTTTTTTTAAACAATGTTAGGTTTTTTTATCAAGAATTTAGATTCGACTTTGTGTGATCTCAATAAGTGCATAATAAAACAATACAAAAATGTAAAGTAAATGACAATTAAATAGAAAGACAAGAATAATAGTTAGAAAGAACAAAGCACACCACAATGAATTTATAGTGGTTCGAAATGAAGCACCTCTCGCCTTACTTCACTCCCCGAGCACTAAACTCGAGAGTTTTCTCACTAATGTCAACAACCCCCTTTAGTCTGAGAAAACCGTACACAACTTTAACTTACACCAATTTCGAAACTAAGCGAAATGTCCGATTATAATCATAGCTAGAACTTCAATCTATCACAACTAAACACACTACTTACACGACAAATTCACAACTGTCTACACTACAACAACTCTCTCTACTTCACAACTTCCTTTGCTTCACAACAGTCACTTCACCAAGACATACAACGATCACATCAATCTATCACAACTTACATGATCACCTCGATTTATAACTATACTTACAATTACCAACAATCTACTTATTGTACACACTACGATACACACCTTCACAAGAACATAAATGATTTTACAAGACATAGCACAACTACACAACTAAACCACTATACTATAAACACTTCTTGATATTGATGATAAGAAGGATATTATCTCATTGCACTGAGGATCAAATATTAATCACTTGGAAAAAGGCTTAAGATTATTATGATCAAAAGAAAAAAAGGAAGGTATAGACTGATTAGAACAGAAAGAAAGTGTGTGCAAAAGGTGAGAAAAACAGTAGGGAATAGTCCAGTATTTATAGGCCAGTTGAGCTGTCTTTTGTCTGGGCGGTCCCCTTAAATAGCCGGTCCCTTTAAATTTAACGGACCGCCCCATATAATTTAGGGCCTGCCCGGCCCGACACATTCTTTGTCTTATTCTGGGGAGGTCTTCTGAAACATTATCCGTTTTTTAGGTATAATAAATTTGATTCAAAATATTTATCTTGTGAATAAAAAAAGATTTCTTTTAAATCTAAAAATGTTTTGTAAAAGATATAAAAATGTTTGTGACATTTTTATAAAAAAATGTAAGGTTAAATAAAAATTCCTTTGATCATGAAATGCATTAAGCGTATGTTTATTCATACCTTTAAGTGATTAAATTTTCACATGAAAATTTACTACTAATTACTTTACCAATAATTTTTCATTAATCGTTTTTACATTTTATGATTATCAAAATGTAAAGAGGTCAAAAAATATTAATAACGTTTTTAGGCATTACTTCTATCAACAATCTCCCTTTTTTTTGATGATTATAAAATCTAAACTCATTAAATGTAAAATTGTTTTTAAACAAGTATTTAGTGAGTTTTATTTCCATTTCTCCCCCTTTTTGTAGAATTAAAAAGGTTTCGTCGATTAATGTTAGTAAAACCGACGGAATAAATGCTCCCCCTCGATGTGTACTCCCCCTCGTTCGAGGGCACCAAGAAATCGAGATATGGTAACTTTGCTACAAAAACAAGTTAGAAGGACAAGAAAACAATTTCTAACATATAGCAAAGAAATAGAAAAATTACTAGAATATGTTGATATGAGATGTTCAACAATAAAGACAATCTAGTGCATATAAATATAAAACTAAAAACCATTCATATATCATAAAAAAATTATGTATAAAACACAATCATGCATACATGAAATAGAAATAATATGCTTGAAGCATATTAGTACAACATACATAAAAGATAAACTTTAAATGTCTTAATATTCCTAGAATTCCATAAGACTTGCTTGCAAAAGGTTTGGTTGACAATTATTTAAAATGGCTAAACATGGTGTATGTTTAGTTTGGTGAAAGTGATGGTGGTGGTGGTGAATTGGGTGGTGGAGGTTGTGAGAGCATGTGTTCTATGTAAGAAAACATGTATTGGAGTTCATCTCTCAATCCAAAGATAAGAGTACGGTTGTAAATGCAACACAAACATGAGTCTCCATGTACCTTAAGAAGGTTCCAAGGAATGAGATGACCAAAGATAGGTGGAGAATGTGATGGAGTATTAAATTGGACATCAAGTGGGATAATTGGTGAGAGGGTGAGTGTGATGTCCATTGATGTATGTTCTTGAGTTAGAGGTAGTGAAGGAACTCTTGGAGGAGGAGATGTTGGTAAATTCAAGTAATCATTGGTTGATGGTAATGTGGATGATGTTGGTGATTTGGGTGTGTAGTCAATGGAGGAGGAGAAAGTACCTTTGGTTGATGGTGTTTTTGAAGGTGCATTAGGAGCACTAGGGGATGAGAGTTGATGTTTAGGTGATGGGGTTTTAGTGTCATCATGGGTTAAGTCCACAAACAATTGTTTTGGTGGAATGATGTTGATTTTTGGTCTTTTGGAAGCTTTGGAAATGGAAGCTCTAGTGGATGGCATGGTGGTTTATGGTGGTTGATAGAGAATGAAGAAGATGATGAAATGGTGGTGATCATTTGGAGTGAATTTATTGGATGAAAAAGGTTTAGAAATGGAATGGATTTGAATTGGTTTAAGAATTTCCAAAATATGTTCGAGTTTTCTGGGTAAAGATAGCTGAAGCTAGATAAAAGAGAGTCAAAAAGCAAAAAGAAACAGTAAAATTTGTGAATCAGATGGCCGGTCCCCTTAATTAATGGCCGACCCCCTTATCTTTAAGGGGACCGCCCTTATGAATTAAGGAGGCCGCCCATCTGGTGTTTTTCAGACGACCAAAAATTTGATTTTTTGCAAAAATTTGTGAGAAAGGTTGTGTTTTGGTGGTCAATTTGCAACAAGTCCCATGTAAATATATGCATGAAATCAAGTATATCATGTATGTTTGCAACAAATAAAATAAAAATGCATAATTATAAGAGCACACTAATAATTCATAGAGATTAAAGGTCCTAAGTAAGCTAAACAAGTTCAAGTTCATCCGACTAAGTCGGGTTGTCATCACACAATTAATTAAACATAAACATAAGTTCACATAAAGTCCTAAACAGATTATTCTACTAAGCTAATCATCCTTCAACGTCTTCATTTATTTTTCTTCCCGAAGACTCCTCGTAATGCCTTACCAAACGATTTGAATCCACCTCTAAGTTCCTTATGCATTTGTTGTGTTTGATTGAGCAAGTCAGTTTGACGCTCGAAGAGAAGATCATTATTTTGTTCAGAAGAAGTGGGAATTTCGTATGGTTGGTAATCGAGAGGTTCGAGAGAGTTTAGGTAAGTAGTAGGATATGGGGTACTAGCACGAGAAGCACCATCATCCTCATCATCATCTCCTTGGTGAGATAAAGATCCATGGTTATGATGGGCGAAGGTTGATGAGACAGAGTGACGAGCTTTTCCACGATCACTTCGAGGTCGACGGTCTTATCTTGGGGCAAATAGATGCATGACTCGTTCAACGACATCGTAGATGCCATTGTCAAGATGAGGGTAGTGTTCCATGACATGTCGAAAGAGACATGTCAAGAACATACCATAAGGAAGATTGGCTTTAGGAGTTGCTCGTGCACTTTCAATTTTATTTTTGAAAAAGAAATAGGGCAAGATTATATTATTTGCTCGGCCAGGATTCCTAATATAATATATGAGCAAAGGCCAAGTTGGAGGATGGTCCCGTGTCTTCTAATCCTATACACCATTCTCATTATGAGTTCGTTTCCTTCTTTTCAAAGTCTTGTCTAAGTTGCTTTGGTTTGAACTTGCTTTGTGTGAAAGAATGACGTTTTTAGGTTTGATTTTGGGGTTAGGGCCAACATGTTGAAATTGAAGAAATTGATGAATTTCTTCAGGAGTAGGAAGGTCGGTATGATATGGTCCTTCGGTTTCTTGGGAGTATGCAAGAGAACCAAGATCCCATTCGTTTGTGAATACGGCTTGGATATTGAATGGAATTCTGAGGATTTGACCGAATTCTTGAAGGGAAAGAGTGATGAATTTGTTTTGAATCATGAAGGAGATAAGAATGACGCCAGAGTCATCTCTTTGATGGTGCTGAATTGACTATAAAATCTAGAATGTAAGAGGGACAATTGGCCTCAGTTAATTTCGTAGAGGACAGTTGAGACGATTGTTTAGGAAAAACAACGATCGTGTGATCCCCCCAAAATAAAAAAAACTGTGTAGTAAAGTTGATCAACAACTCTACCCACACGAATACATCGATCTTCGATAGGTTTGTAGAAGTGTTCGATAGAAGGAGAGATACCGGGTGTTTGGGATACTTTGGGAATGTAAGAACGGGTAAGAGTGGTATCACCAACGGTTGCTCGAGGCATGTTTGTCACCAAAACAAGACAACAATGAAATAAATTTATAAATGATACGAACAATAAAAATATTAAGTTTTGTGAAAACAACAAAATGTGGGACAAGGATTTTTAAACTTTTTTTCCGACTTTAAAAATAAAAAACCTAAGAAAGTAATCATATTGTTTCCTATTTTATTTTTCACCCTTAATATAGGGTGTCGAAGGAAATATATAATTAGTTATATATTTCAATCACTAGGGAAATGACCCAAACTCTCCCTTATCAATAAAAGGACTTGACTAATATTGTCAAATGATTTACGTTATGCTGGTATCTTTGGTGAAACTATTAGTTCATACGTATATGACTTGACATATGTTAAATTGGTGTTTGTTTTGACTCAACACTATGTTTTTAAAAAAAGATTAAACCAAACCCCCTTTATTTGTATACTTTTCACAAAATGTATCTAATATATATATATAATTAGAATATATCTATATATATTACACACACATATATATATATATATATATATATAAATATATATAGACACAGTATATATAATTATATAGACACCTCACACATATTTTTATAGTTTTATATATATATATAATTTTTTATACACACATATATATTCACACACACCATATATTACACACAATATATATATATGATATACACACAATTATTTATACACATATACATATTACTTATATCATTTATACACATATACATATACATATATATATACATATACATATATATATATATATATATGAATTACATATCTTGATGACTTATAAAAGTTAGTTATGCGTTTATACAAGTGATAAAAATATAGTGATGGTCATTTCGATCTCTAAATATTCGATCCTAAGAAACAAAACCAAACAACACCCCTTTATTTTTATAAAACTTTGTCCATTGATTCGAAAAATATGCCTTTAGGAATGTATGTTTCGAAAGACAATGTATAATTATTTTAACGTGTTTTTGGCATGAATCAACAATGTATAGAATTTTTGTTTTAAAATTTTCAAATTTTTTTTTCGAAAAAGCATGTACATAAATTTTCGAAACCCAAACGAATTAGTGACATAATCCTATTGACAATTTTGAAATCCTATGACTATGGGAATCATTATAGTTATGGATTTCCTATACTTAATCATAAAAGCATACATAAAAAATATAAAAATTATGAAAAATACCCAATTTTGATTGAGAGCAAAATTGGATGAAATTGAAAAAGAAAAGTGTAGGAAATCTTACAATAGAGGTTGTTAATCTTGTTATTGGTGTTTGCCCCTTGCGAGATTGGATGAATTTTGAGTTTGGAAGTTTGATTTTGTGGTTTTGGAGTGTGTGTGTTCGTCACACAGTAGCAGAGAGAGAGAGGGAAAGATGAAAATGGGTGTTTGGTATTGTGTTTTGCAAAAGAAATGGGCTGTTTGGCGATTTTAATGGCCGGTCCCCTTAAATATAAGGGGGTCGCCCATATTAACACGGCCGGTCCCCTTAATTTTAAGGGGGCCGCCTATCTAAAAAAAATTGATTTTGGCTAGTTTTGTAAATGTATAATTATCAAAATACGTCGGGAGCTACTAGCAATATTATTTTAGATAATCTAGTCGTCGAAATAATAAACTTGAAAGAGAGAGAAAAATGCTTGACATTTTTTAATTAACTTTTCATTAAGTTAAGTAAACTTAAATAATTTCCAATAAAATAATTAAGTGTCAAGATTTTTGAATCGAGAGATGGTTTAGAGATGATTAACAAAATTTAATTCACATTTTAATTAACCTTTCGTTAATTAAAAATACTTTGATTACTTCGGATGAAATAATCAAGTTGTCAAGCCGAGAGAAGATTTAACGATGATTTAGTGACATTTTTAATTATCTTCTTATCAATTGAATAAATTAATTACTTCAGATGAAATAATTAATTATCACGATTTGGAGTATTTGAGAGATGATAAATATGTGATGATAGAATGATAGAGTGGAGTTAAAGCTTGATGAGAGGATTCCGATATACGTAGTTTATTGTAGACGTGTAGACGAGGCAGACGACATAGTCGAGGGGAGTTTGTTTCATCCATAGTGTTTTAATGTCATGCCTTCTCGGCGTAAGATGTAAAACTAATCCTACTTTTATGTTAATAATTATCCACTAACTCACTTTTCTTCGTCTACGTGAGTTTTCTACCAGTGGACATAGAAGATTTTCATTTTATAGTGGTATGTAGAGAATCCTAATTCACCCTATGCGAGAGAAGAGTTCATAATGAACAAATTCTCTTAATTCTAGAAAACCAACAAATAGCATTTCTAGTGACTACACTATTTCCACAAGCTTAAATTATATTCTATTAACTATAACTTATTTGTTTAGCATATACTATATGTAACATAATAATATATAGTCATTTAACATTTAACACATAATCTAAATTCTAAGAAGTTTGACATACCTTTGCCTACAATGTGTTTTCTTCAACATCTTCAAGTGAGTAAGCTTTGAAGGAGAAATCTTTTGGTAATCTCGTCATAAAGTTTTAAGAATGTATACACTCATCGGATTCCAAACAGTGTTTATAATCAACTCATCTTAAATGTTGTAATGACTTAACCACTTGGTCCCCAATGTCTCATGGGTCTAAGATTGTTAGACCCGAACATATTTTGCATAGGTTGCATTTGATTCGGATACATATAGCATGGACATATTCCCTACGAAGAGAACTTTGGTTGTTGTGAATAATTATTATTAGGCTCAAAGTAAAGGAAGAAGAGAAATTCCAACCCTTGTTGTCGACGAATCTGTTTTCTCTGCTGTAGGAAACAACATTTTGTCTTAGGGCACGGTTAGAGTTGTCATAATCTGACGCCTTATGTCCTTGAGGAACGAGGCCTGAAGAGACATTTTCAACAGACATATCTTGTCGTTGTGGTGCGAGGTCTGAACTGTTGTGATCAGACATCATTTGATGAAGAACGAGGCTTGAACTGCGTTGTTCAAACATCATTGCCATGAAGACCGAGGCTTGATCTGCTGCGATCAAACGTCTTTTAAACATTGAGGAACGGGGCCTGAAGTGTTATTTTCAGCAGACGCCATTGATGTAGTTCATCTTTTGTGAAACCATTCTGGCACTGGTTTCTTAGATATCAACATTTTCTGCAACCACACTCTGAGATTTTCCTGCTTTGCATTGTATAGTGCATCTGCATTTAGGTCAATTCTTTGTTGCTTTTGACCATTGAATGATTTACCTGCACTTAAACCCAGAGTTTGTTTGCATTGCTTGAAATATGAGGGATATCTACTATTGAACCATGCGTGGGTTCACTGTCAACCTTGCCCGTGCAAGAGTTGAATAACTTTCCTGTGGGAACCCACCTAAGATGAACATTACTAAAGATTCTACCCGTTGGTTTCCATTTAAGACTAGGTCTAGAAGGTGTCGTTTGTGTCCATTTGTATTCTAATGGACATTTTATTTTCTATCCACCATTTCATGCCTTATTTGTATTCTCAATACAACTCCTTAAGTAAACTCTTAGTTTATGAATAGTGGTATCTGAATTATTACAAACTATTATCTTATGGGTTGTTGCAACAGAATTTGTTCATTTTTCTCTTTGGTTTTACTTGCATAATAGGCACTACTTTAGGATTCTTAAGTTCTTGCATTCACGGTCATTAAAGTGTTTAGAAAACAAAGCATCATGATTAGAAATTAAACATACATTTTCCAAATCAGCACAAACAACACTTCAAATTCGAAGTTCTAGAATTAAAAACTGTCATTGTACGCAGTTACAGATTTTGTTTTCTTAGAAATACTAAAAATCCTATGGTGTCTTCTCTTCCTTTCTTCTGCAGCTTCACTTGACTATTGTTTTGGCCACGAACCTTATCTTTAACTTGATGCACTTAAGCTGTGGTCTGCTAACACTAGTTAGTGTGATTTACTCTGTAGATGTAGACACGTGAGGATTAGTATTCCTAGAAGAATGAGGTAATTGAGGTTCTCTGTTTTGTGTTGTGCTAGTGGCAATTCTATACATTCCTGGTGTAAGCGTATTCATGTGTATTTCCGCTTGTTTTCTATTCTGAGGCAAATTCTGTTGAGTGACATGTTTAGATGAACCATCCGCAATTAGGTTTTTTTTTTTTTAAATTTAAACCGACTGTTTGCGTTTAAAAAACCTTCTCTTTTTTTTTAGGAGAATTTGAATGGAAAAGGAGTCGTTTTCCTAAACTGATGGTTTTGGAATCTTTGAGCTTTGGTTGTCTTAAAAAAAAATGGTTTATCAACTGAGTTTCACAGACGTTCTTTGCATTTCTCCAATTAAGTTTCTTTAATCACTTATAGCTATGTTCTTGTCTTGCAATTTGAGCTTTCAAATTGTATTTCTGATATTGTTCACGTTCTTTTCGAAATAACATAGATAGTTTTCTTTGCAAACTAGTTGTTTTTCATCTTGTTCATTTACATTGTTGTAAAAGTAAGTTCAAGAGAAATCTGAATGTGTTTTCAAGTTTAGCAAAAACTTTCAAAAGCATTATTATGTACTTCTTTGTTAACAGATCCAGTTTGTTCGAAAGCTTTTGTGCAAGACATTCACATTATTTGGACTTTATGAAGATACATGCATGTAATTCGCATTTAAAGCATTTAAATCAGACAGCTGAATGCAAATATGAACATATAACATCTTTAGACACACACTCTTCGAGAAGTAGATCATATATGTTTAAAAAATCAGCCTTTTCAGATTCAAGTTCGTCAATCTCTTTTTCAAGGGATTCAACGTACTCAAAGTCTTCATGCATTTCCGTTTTTAGTTCATGAACAAAACTATAACTGTCTTTGATAGATTGATTGAAAGAGGCATCAATAATGATTTTATTAAAACTTCCATATCATGAGCAGTTGGGTTACGAAAAGAATCTCGTATGATTAGACCAAGCTTGTTCAACAAATCGTTATAAAATGATTAAGTTGTTTGTCTTTTCGTTGTAAAGATTGTCTACTTTACTAATGGATAGACATCCATCATATGATTGTTACATGTGCATTAAGCTTTTGGCTTAGTAGCGTGTAACACTAGTTATTTTGTTGTTAGATTTGTGCTAGTTGTTTGTGAAGCTTTTTGTTAGAATCTTTTGAAAAGCTAAGCAAAGGTGATTTTCATAGCCCCTTTTTCTCATGTTATTTTGGGGTGAGAATGATGGTTGTCTTGTTGTCGTGTTAAAATGTTTTTAAGCTTGTTGTGGTTATGTGTATTAGATCGTGGGCACGTTTCGTCCTGTTGTGTTGCGATATGATATGTTTGGTATTGTGGATCCCAATATGCAAAACGAGGTGTGACGGTGATAAGACTATGTGAGCTAATATGAGGCCATGTAGTGCACATATGTAGTTGATATGATTGTGGATTGTGGGCACGTTCTGTCCCGTTGTTGTTAATTGTTGTCATGAATTGTTTTGGTAATTGCAGCAGCTAATTGAAAGTTTTTGGATATTATTGTATGTCGTAAACCTATGATTCTCGCTCAACTTTATGTTGACGTTTTAAGCATCATTTTTAGGTGAGCTTAATGGTGCTAAGATAGAGCGAAGTGGCTAGAAGAGACCGTAGGATGCTTGGAGTTTATTTATGCTTTCTGTTTGAATAAATGCGTTTGCATGAATTGTTTGGATTATGTTTTTGCATGTCATTTATTGACGAGACCTCTTTCTCATTAATAAAGACACCATTAGGTTTTGGGTATTGTTATGACACTTTGTGTCTTTGCTTTACTTTAGTTTTCATTTTAGTATTCTCTATATAGACACCATGTGTTGTGATGATATCCATTATTGTTTGCGCCTCGCGTTTCCGTCTTGGCGGGGTGTGACTTCCCCCTCCAGTACAGGAAAATTTCGATTTTTGTTTTTAAATCTTTTGTATAATTTTCGGAATTTATACATTGCTTAAAAAGATATGCAGTAAACAACAAATAACTTTAACACATTCATCCTATCTTTTTAATAATAAGTCTGCTGTTGAGTCAAAACATAAAGTTATATAGTTGTATGTCTATTATTCTCGCCGATTTTATGCTAGGTATGTTTGCACATTGTCTTTGATTTGCAGGTTATATTTGATAAAGAGAAGCCTGGGAGTTCTTAGGAGTTTCATGAGGACAATTCTTGGATGACGATTTAGCCGGGATCATTATTTCCTCTCCAAATTTAAGCATAACCAGAGGAGTAGTAGTTTCTTTTGCTCGCCTTTCTCTTCCCTTTATTCGTTTATGGGTACTTTGTAGAACATTGGGGACAATGTTCAAAATAAGTGTAGAGGGGAAATAAAAGCCTTAGAAACTATTTCACCATTTGTCTTTACTTGAACTTAAAATGAAGAGTTATCTATCGAAATGATAACATCAAATATTTAATACTTATTGGTGGCAAAATACCCCCTATATTATCTGCAAATGTTTCACTAACACTCGAAAACGAGATATTTTCTATTGTTTTGTAGTTTTTAGGAGAAATACAAGAAACAAGAGAAAAAGGACTTAAAGTGTAAATTCTGAAGAATGTTACGGCGTAACACCAAAAATGGTTACACCATAACATAAATTAAGCAAGTACGAAGATCAAGGAAGACATTAAGGCGTAACATCATATCTGGTTACGCCGTAACAACTGCTTAAATATGGAATGCCATGTAAGAAGGTTACGGCGTAACACCTTTATTGGTTGCGCCGTAACAGGTTCAAAATCTATAAATAGAGGCCTCATTCAAGCTATTCCGACATCATTTCATCACTCTTGATTCCCTTTTTGCATTCAAGCATGAGATTAATTTGTTCTCTGCGTTTGCATTTGACCCATTGCGGAATATAATTAACTTATTACTTCATAAACTTTTAAGTTCCAATAGTTCATCAAGGCGATTAGAGAAGTTAAAATCCTTGGATTCTTCAATAGCCGTAACTATTGACGCCATTTAGGATTGAAGAGCCCTAAAAAATTTTCTACAATAATTTCTTGCTAAGAAAAACAGTCATCAAGTGCTTTTATACTAGTAATAATAGTGTTAAATCTAGAAAAGAAATTATTATCGATTCCTCTTCCGGAATCATAATTTGTTCCATATTGTTGGAAAAAAAAGAAGATTTTATTTATTATCCTTTGACGTGACAAGTTCCTTGGTGAGGATTATAAAAGTATCTAAATTTCTTTTGCTGCAAGGTATTTACAACAATAAAATTCTTCTCATATTCTTTTCGTGGTAAAAGCATTTAATCATCATTTTTGCTTCATTATGTTTTAGAAATTTTTATAAGATATCATTTGTTTTCGGGATTATTTTGTATAGGAGGAAAAATCACTCATAGGTAAAATAACATGACCAAAGATCTAGATCTTTTTGATTTCAAATAAGTTTCGAATATATTTGTTTTTCCAATAAATAAAGTCCATTACTTTCAAATAGTGGTGGTCTTTGCATAGATTGCCCTTCCTAGATTTTGGGCGATTCCAATAGATCGATTAAAGTTTAAAATTACAAGTTTATTCTTAAAAAATCAATGTTGGCGTGGCTCTGATACCAATTGTGGAAAACAAGAAGGGGGTTGAATAGTTTACCAGCTTTTTAAATTAATGTTTTGTTTGTTTATAAAAGCTTAGATTCGATTTTATGTGATCTCAATATGTGCATAATTTGAACAATGCAAGTAAGTGAATAAGTAAATTTAAAAGACAAGAGATAAGTGTTAGAAAGATCAAACCACAACACAAGGATTTATAGTGGTTCGGTAACGAAGTACCTCTTCGCCCTACTCCACTCCCCGAGCACCGAACTCGAGAGTTATCTTCCACCTATGTCATAATACTCTCTTTAGGCGGAGAAAAAGTACAACAACCTTACGCTTACACCAATTTTCTGACACTAAGCGAAATGTCGAGTTGAATCCTAGCTATGAATAATCTATCACAACTAACCACACCATTCACGACAATTTTCATCAATTGGCTTTACTTCAAATTCTCTCTACTTCATAAATTCTCTTCACTTCAAATTCACTTAGTTTCACAACTTACTTCACAAAGAACTCCTACGATCACACCAATCTAACATACTTACTAAGTTCACCCGATATATCTTTATACTTATTAACGATCAAACAATTATTATTGTACACAACTAAGTTACAACCTCTCTCCTATACAAAATGATTACCAGATAAACAAAAACTACACAATCTTAAACCACCATATTTAAACACTTCTTGACTTGATGTTAAGACGTATTCTTCTTTTTACACTTGAGGAATTAAGATTATATCACTTAGAAACAAAGCTTTATGATTTTAAAGATCAAAAATAATTTCTAGTGTGTTATAAACTGATTTAGAACATAATGAAAGGTGTCAAAGGTGAGAAAAAAACAGTTGGAGAATAGTCCAGTATTCAATAAGGCACCTGAACTACTTTTTTTTTTTTTTTTTTGTCTTGGCGGGGTCCTCTTAAATAGGGTGCCGTCCTCCTTAATTATTAAGGGGACACGCCCTTTAATAAGGGAGGCCGCCCAGCCTCAGACGGCTCTTTTTGTCTTTTCTGGAGGAGGTGTTTTCTGGAAATATTTTTATCCGTTTTTAGGTAGAAAATTTGAATTCAAAATATTTATTTTGAATAAAACATTTCTTTTAATCTAAAATGTTTTTAAAGATTATAAAATGTTTATGAAATTTTTTATAAAAAATGTGGGTTAAATAACAATTTTCATTTGATCATGATAATGCATTTAGCGTTTGTTTTTTATACCTTTAGTGATTTAAATTTTCGCAAAATAAATTTTTACTACTAATTACTGTTTACAATAGTTTTTCATTAAATCGTTTTTACTTTAGTGATTATCAAAACGTAAGAGAGGTCGAAAATTTAATAACATTTTTAGGCATTATTTCTATCAACAAAGTTATGTAGTCGAATAGGACTTACTTGACGACGAAAATCACTTAGGTATGTTCATATGGCTAATATTCAACATAGTAATGCTCAAAGAAAAAAATATTATCATTTGCATAAAATCTTTCTAATCAAATGATTTATGCCTAACACAGAATTAATATAAGTTGTTATATTAATTCATGTAAGACAAACTAAGATTAACTATAAGTGGAAACAATCTTCCAAATCTTCCCCAATTTAGGAAAAATCTTACTTATGGTGAAAAAAAATATTTCTTCTAGAAGAAATCTATTAAACTAGTTTTAATAAGTACAAAATAATATTTTGTATAGATTTGGGGTTAATCATAAAATGACAAATTTTATCCAGCTCCTCTTACGGATCCACTCAAGAAACTATGGACGGACTTCAGGGAATGGGGGGATCTGTGGGTCGCACGTTTGGTTCCCCTGGGACAGATTTGAATTTCAAATGGTTGCCTATAAATACCAACCTCATTCTTTCATTTTAAAATACTCTGACATAATCTATTTTTTCTCATTATTATTTTTATCTCTTTATATATCTTTGATCATTATCTTGTTACATAATCCATTACAATTGATCAACTTTATTCCACTCTTTAGATGAAGAAACACTCAAAAGAAGGTGTAACGCTTCAAGTGTTATTAGTTTAGTTTTGTGTCACATCGTTTGTGATTCATCTTTTCATAATTGTATATCTTGTTTTGTGTGTTGTGTGTATCATATGTGTATGATAGGTTAGTATTTAGGCCTCAAAATACATAGTGTGTTAGATTGGTTCTATCTCGAAGTAGAACTCGGTATTTAGCTTAGTACCGAAAAGTGTAAGCGGAACGTGTATGGTTTTATCCGCATAAAGGGAGCTTGTTGACATAATGAAGATAACTCTCAAGTTGGGTACTTGGGGAGTGGAGTAGGGCGAAGATGTTCGTAGCCGAACCACTATAAATCATTGTGTCATCGGTTTGATCTTTCTTATCTTTACTTGTTTATATTTCGTTGATTAGTTACTTACTTATTGCATTGCTATCATATACACTTGTGTATATCTCTTGAGTTCACATAAGTCGACAATCTAATTTTTAATTTAAAATGGTAAAAACTATTCAACCCCCCCCCCCCCCCCTTCTAGTTTCCACACCATGTCACCAATCTAAGTTCAGACATTCTTTCTTTCTCAACCCTTGGATTGTTTCTCAAACAAATACAACTAACACACTTTCATCTCTACTCTTGATCAAGCCACCTCATCAATCCAAACTCCCTTATTCTATTCTCAATTTGGATTAATGCTTCATCTCAAACAAACACAACTCCTCTCACAAACATTCTCTTCTCACTTACATAACAAACACAACCTTCTTATCACTCTTGATCGTGCCAAATCAGCTATCCTACACACTTCTCTTCTTCACATCTTAACCCTTCATTTCAAACAAGATCAAGAGGCTCATTTCCATCACATCATGTCACATCAAGACAACTCATACACAACTCATCCTTTTTTATCCAACATGTGTGTTAATGAATTTGAAATTCAAATTCTTCCCCCCCCCCCTTTCTCACCAAGTAAAGAATATTCTATGAATATTCCCTTGGTTCCTAACTAGCCCTTTCTTATCTTTAGTTGGATCCTAACTAGGCTAGTTACACATGTGAGGAATACCCAAAATACCCCTTTCCGATAATTATTTTCGCTTTTTACAATATCAGATAAGCAAAACACTTTTAATACTTCACAAACGTTTTTATCAAATAGCTATCTAAGTTGGTTGACCTTGAGCATAATAATGATTGAAAGGTCATATCATGAAGTACAATTTAGGGTTTAACAAGTGCGAGTATTTAAAACGCCAAGTCCCAAAAAAAACATCTTCGGGAATTTGGCGCGATGGCCATGCGCTGGTGCGTGGGCAGCGTGCCAGACACGAAATGTTTTTCAAAAATTTATGTTCCTTGGCCTATAAATACCCACCCTTGGCCTTTGTATTCCTCGCCTCTTGAAAACATTCTTTCATACTATTATCTCTAATCTAACTCACGAGTTCTTAATCTTCTCCTCTATCATATATTAAAGAACACACATCTCCGCAAGAGAGCCACACAAGTGCTTAATCCACACTTGTGTATTTTTTCAAGGGTCTTCTTTCTCATACCATTTCTATTAGAATTGAGTCTCTAAGCTAGCCTAGGGATTTGATTCTTAAATCAAATTATCTTTCATTATCGAGTTGTAAGGGAAGTCTTGTATCCGTGGGATCAAGCCTAAATCATTGGGGATCTAGTTGGGGTTTGATAAGCTTACAAGGGGAAGGCTTTTAGAGTTATAGGTTAAGTTGAATCACGGGTTCTTAGGGGTGGATTCCGAGGGAGGGTGGAACACCGTGGTAAGTAATCTTGTGTTGATGAGCGTCGAGCTTTGTTGTAAATGACAGTGGTAGTTAAAATGGTTATACCGTTTGTTGAGTCCGCCATAAGGGTTATACTAGGAATAGTATTGTTGTCGTGGATTCGCAACTGGATGTATAGAAGGACTAAACCCCCTTCTCGAACTAGTATATATCGTGGTGTCTTTTCTTCTCTCTTCTTCCCTCTATCTACTTATTGTTCTCATTGAAAAGTAGATTAGTACACCACTAGACTCTTTAGAGATTTGAAGTATTATAAACTTCGAATAAGTTAATAAAACTGTATTCACCCCCCCCCTACGGTTTTACAATTGGTATTAGAGCAGCTTGCTCAAATATTCAAGCATTAAAACCTTCCTGAGAAGTCGTTTTAAGTTAAAAACGTCTTTTTCAAAATTTTGAAATCCTAACTCTTATTTTTGAAAAAGTTGAGTTAAGATTTATGGCTCAAGAGAACTACGTCGAGCGGTGTTCTATGCAAAGACCACCTTTGCTAGAACCAACTGGCTTTTTCTTTTGGAAAGCCCGCTTTGAGACTTATGTTAAGTCTAAAGATATTGACTTGTTGCAAGTCATTCAAAACGACAATTTCTATTTTGAGGTTGAAGAAAAAGAAACAAAGTTAATGAAGGAAACTCTGTACGAGCTTCTCAAGGATAATAAGAAGAAATAACTTAGCAAGAATGAAGAAGCCAAGATGACCATCTACATTGCTCTGCCCCGCAAAGAGTACGAGTGAGCCTTTATGTGTAAAACCGCCAATGAGGTTTGGCATACACTCATCATCACTTATCAAGGCAATTCACAAGTTAAGATATGTAAGATTGATCTTCTCACTAAAAAACATAAGAAGTTCTCAATCTCAAATGAAGAAACAATTAATAGCGGCTTCACAAGGTTCAATGCTATTGTGACTAGTCTCAAATCTTTAGATCTGGACTACTCTAGCAAGAATCACGTAAGAAAGTTTCTTTGTGCTCTTCCATTGAAATGGAGAGCCAAGGTGACGGACATTAAAGAAGCCAAATACTTGGCTCTCTCCCTACTTGATGAGCTAAATTGGTACCATTTAAGGTATATGATGGTTTTGGATAATGAGCGTAATTTTTAGCATTAAAATTATGTTGATAATACGGAATTAATTAGTTCATAAATAGCCAAACACATAGAGACTAGAATTAGACTTCATGTATAGTATAAGTTTAGTTGTGTTGTGGATATAAATACCCTCCATACTTCCTGGAGGGGTTAAGGGTTCAATTTTTTATCATTAGGTTGTGTGTGTGGGGTGTTTTTCTCTCTCTAGACACACACATCTTTCCCTCTCTACACCTTTAGCTCTTAATATATTACTGGCCAACTTTTTTTTTTTTATCATCCCCGACTTCGAATCGTATCTAGTTTTGTTATTTCTTATTTTAACACTTGGTATCAAGAGCCTAGGAGGGAATTTGCTGTCGCTTTTTGCTTATTTTTTATGTGATTGTTCGTAGGCGTATTTTTTAAGCTAATAAGCCAACGAGTTTTTAGTGGTTTGCTTGCTATATGTTAGAAAAAAGCTTGTACTTTTTAATAATCCATCTTACTTTGCTCATTTAGTATTAAGTTTTCGTGGCGTATTGGTGGTCAAAAAGCTTTATTCGGCTTATTTTAAAGCGTATTTCGAAGTTTTTTAGTTTTTGGTGTTCTTTCGCAGCGGGTTTGCCTTTAGGATGTTCTGGGTCTTGTTTTGTTAGTCGAACTATTAAGCAATAAGACAATAAACATTATACAAGTAGGAGGTTTCTGTCATGTGGTCCTCACTTTGATAGGGCACCTGACATCGGTTTGGGTTAGGACTTTGGCAGTTGGTTGACACAAAGCGGTTGACTTAAACTCTACGTAGAGGTTTGTTACGTGGTAGCGTTTAGTCTTTTTCATGGTTTATCTAACAAGAAACTCCTGCGTTTTAATAGTCAACAACGGGTTTGGTAAAATGTTGCAGCGGTTTAGTGCTTTACTAGAGACAGTGGTTTGTCAAAATTATATCGTAACAGTTTGTATCGCAGCGGTTTAGTGCTTCACTAGAGACAACAGTTTGTCAAAACTAGCAGCGATTTGTTCTACAAAATTTGGCAGCAGTTTGCTTACATTCTTGCCAGCGGTTTGTCAAACACTTGGCATCGGTTTGCCCAATAGTGGCAGCGGTTTGTCTGTTCTCATAGCGGTTTGTTATACAGGTCGATCTGTGCATATGATTGTTGACTTAAACACCAAACATAAACACCAAAGCAAACACAACACTTAATCCTAAAACGATCATTAAAGATTCACTTAAACGACAAAACAACTAAAGATTCAGATTACGATGACAAGTGATCACGAAGTTGATTTGGTATCCCTTATTTGAGATTGAAGTGGGTTTCACGAAGGCGTCTACTTATTTCATCATCAAGACTTCCTTCTATCTTCCACCCCTTTTCTTTAAACTCAATCTATCGATTGATGACTTGCTTGAGCACAAAAGGAATATGATTAAGACTTTGATTATCTAGTTTCTAGTAGTCGGGGTGGTTGGTTGAAGACATGGATAACTATCACTTAAAGGAGTTACGTTGTAGTACTCAGTGTCACACGCAGATGTCGATGTGGATAATTTTAAGTTGTGTTGTACTTCTTATACTTTTCTGGTTGAGTATAAAGTACTTAAATATTTAATCTTGCATCGTTCTTTAATCAACAACAGTGCAAGCTTATGTAACAAATTTAGGGGATTGTACTTCATTTTCAAGTTTGGAATATCGAGTTTACTTCACCAAGTAATCATAGCAATAGCCGACAGAATACGAGGTTGGTAAGTTAGCCAAAGAGTTTAAAAGTTGAGATGTAATCAGCAATTCTCATGGGATATTATTGTGCTATTATAAGACAATGGTACTTCACAGTCTACGCAAAATTTTCAAAGTTCTTCAATGACATTCATAACTTTTCAAGATTTATGCTTATGATAAGAACTTATCGAGTATATGGACGTACACAACAATGATGCTTCTAAGAGTTCAAAACCATCATGGGGGAAAATGTGTACTTTGGTTACCATGTCAACTTCCAGGGGGAAGTAGTGTATACTACTTTACTTAGTATGGTTT